>WBMV01000084.1:922470-966063 GCA_013396655.1 Campylorhamphus procurvoides
CCACCGCCCAGAGAGCCAGCCCTCGCCCCCCTCACCTCCTGCACCGCGTTGCGCAGCTTGTGCTGCGTGTCCTCCATCAGCGCCTCCACCTCTCGCAGCATCTCGCCCAGGCTGGCGGCCCTGCCCCGCCGCCCCTCGCCGCCCGCCTGGCAGCACAGCGCCCACAGCAGCGCCCACCGCAGCGCCCAGCGCCGCATCCCGCTGAGCCTCATCCCGCGAGCCTCTCTGATCCTCATCGCGCGATCCCCGCTGAGCCTCATCCCGCAATCCCCGCGCCCACGGGGCCGCTCCACCGGGCGGGATGGGCGGGATGGGCGGGCCGAGCCGGGCCGGGCGGGGCGGAGCGGGAGCGGCGGGCCCGGTGCAGCCCCCGCTGGTCCGGCCCTACAGACCCCACTAGTCCCCACAGCCCCCGCTCGTCAGGCCCTACAGACCCCACTGGTCCCGCCCTACAGAGCCCACTGATCCGGCCCTACAGCTCCCGCTGGTCCGGGCCTACAGACCCCGGTGCAGCCCCCGGCCCTGGGAGTGCGGGAGGCAGCGCCGGGAGCGGGGCCCCGGGCAGGAACACCCACCCCGGGGTTAGCGGGGAGGACAGAAGGGCAGAGATGCTGAGGGAGAGATGCTGAGGGAGTGGGGGAGACGCTGAGGGAGAAGGGGAGACGCTGAGGGAGGGCAGAAATGCTGAGGGACAGGGGAAGATGTTGAGGGAGAAAGGGAGACGCTGAGGGAGAGACCCTGAGGGAGAAGGGGAGATGCTGACGGAAAAGGGGAAAATGCTGAGGGAGAGAGTGAGATGCTGAGGGAGAGAGAGGAGACGCTGAGGGAGAGGGGGAGATGCTGAGGGAAAAGAGCAGTACGAATTTCCCGGTCAGAGCCGAGACTTTCCCTCTCGGTGTTTCGATCAGGTTTGGTGCGAAGGGGACGGTGGGAGCTCAGTAGCATCTCCACAGTGTGTTTTGCTTTCCAGCCTCCAGCGAAGGTTCTCAAAACATGGTGTCCGCTCCGAGGACCAGCTGGCCAGCACCCTGCTCTCCATGATTGATTCCTGTCAAAGCTTTTTCTTAAAAATATTCAGACAGCATCATAATTTTGTATTTGCATGTGTCTTCCCCAATTTCCACATTACTTTTCCTTTTCGTCCTTCACCCCAAGAACTTCATGGGCAGATTTTGCTGCATTCAACTCACTGCTCTGGGACAGCACTGTTGTGCCAAGAGAGAACTGTCCTCTAAGTCTCATTTTATTTTGGAGCCTGGGTGAGAGGTAATGGTGAGTAAACTGTTTTAAGTCCTGAAAATTTCCTGCAAGTGCATTATTACAATAATCAACAGTGTAGACCCCCTGGTATTGGCAGGCTAAGGCAGCTTCAGGCAGCTCTGGGTGCTGGCAGAAGTGCAGTAGAGAGCAGCAGAGATGGGAAGGCCCCTGTCTTCCAGCCACAGAACATCATGCTTCTGCTCAGTGCCACAGAAGGTTTCATTCTGGACACACCATAAATCTTAGTGTATTGGTACAATAGGCTAATTTTTCTTTTGTAGCTGCCAACCTCTTGGATTACACAATTTAAGTAATAAAGGATGTTAGGAGCTCTCTGGAATCACTCAATAGTTAAACTGTGTTCCATCACATTGCAGGAAGCATGGCATATGGAACAATCCTGTACTGGCAGAGGAGTGTTTAGACAAGGTACTTCTCTTTTCCACCTCAGTATGGTTAGGTTTCCAGCTTATCCACTGCCTCAAATCAGCTTAATAATATTGACAATGTACAGGTGACACTTAAGTAATATTTAGAATGTTAGTTTTCTTAGTCTTGAGGAGTAACTAAGAATAGATCAGGTACAATGAAAACATTTGAAAAAATACCTGAGGGTCAAATTCCCAGAGGCATATAGTCATCAGATTCTCAAGAAAGTAGATTAGAAGCTAGATACTTCTTTGCAATATCTTTGTAAATTTGGGCCTCAAACCAGTTTTGCAAACAATCCAAACGTAAGTCTTAATTGCCTAAATAGTTTAGAAGAGGTAGGTCTAAAGAGCTAAAATCTCCCTCTCTTGTAGAGAGACAAGGTCCAGAGTCCCAAACCCTGGCTTGGCAAGACTCTCCAATACTGCCTTCAATGAATGTGGCTTAGGAAAACCAAAGCTGACATTGACAGGGCTGACAGGATATGAAGTCTTGCATTGTTTGGCCAGTTATCAAGATGCTGTAGCACATGCTTTATTCAGTAGTGATGCAGTGAATCAAGACTACATTCATATCTCAATATGGAGAAGTGCTATGGAATATGCTTACAATGCAATCACAGTTACTCTGACTGTTTTAATGGATTTAATGTTTTTCTAGCTCCTTCAAGTGAGCTTTCTTTGGACAGGGATTGAGGTAAGTGGTGAGCATGTACTTGTATTCTAGAGTGGAAGATCTGCATCTCAAGTGCAGAACAACTCTTCTGATTTTCCTGTCACCTTGGTTTGCTTCCTTCTTGGTTCAGATCCAAGTGCCTCTGAAAAATGATAGTTAAGTTATAGTAGAGTGTGCCAGTAAACATGGGTTTATTTTTTTTTTTCAGCAGAATTTGAGTGCCCAGGTGGAAAATTGTATCTTTATAGCTCTGTGTACAATAGTACAGGAAATAGCTATGGTTGTATTGTTGTATTGAGATACAACCTAAATCAGGGCCTTAGGTACTTTAATTACTTATTTCATTCAGCATAAGTATTTTATTACTTACACTGAGATTGTTAAACCTGGGTTTTCTCCCACTGAGTTTAGTGGGAAAATTCCCGTAAATTCCAGAGGGACTTACACTTTAAAGAGAATTACTGAGGCTCAGAAGGAGTTTGTAGTATTGATCACCTCTTCTGGTCATTTGTTCTACTATTTTTGTCTTCTATGATTAAAGCAACAATGACAACCAGAAAAAATAATCAAAAAATGTTAAATTCATTTGTATTTAATGTAACAGAACCTTGTAATCTCTCTACTGTATTTTTACAGCAGGAAGAAAGTCATGTCTATGGAAAATATTGCTTCTGTTTAAAAGCATACTGCTAGAGACATAGAATTAACCATGAATAGCACGTTATTACATCAGACTGGAGCAAAGTCTTTTTTAAAATTATGTCAGGTCAAAGATGTCAGAGAATATGTGGTGGAGTATAAGAAATTTTCATAGCTAAGGTGCAACCCAGAGAGCTGATCTTTTTCTAAGGCGAACCAACAAAGTTAAAAAGCATCTCTGCCTGGCCACATATTGCACAAAACCCCATACATTACATAAAACCACATATAATCTTTTTGCCAAGATATAATTTATTCTTAGACTTTGGACAAGATGAGGTGGAATAATTTTGGACCACATATATACATAGTTAGAAAATGCATGTGCCAGAGATATTACATAAAAGGAATTTGTAAGACTTAGATGAGAGTCAACACAAGACCCTTAAGGTGGATTTGAGGCAAAGACGGACCCCCGTCATGGGGAATGCACCCTTGTCAAAGGCAGACATCATCTGAATCAGTGATTCTGGAGAATAAAAACCACCTTCTGGTTGGATGAGTTTTGAGACAAAAGACCATTGTTCCTGGAAGCAGCAGGGTAGAGAGTTGTGCATCTTTGATTTGGGTTTTTTCCCACACATTGTTTATTCATTTAAAGGCAGTATACTACATTCTGTTTTCTGTGTTTCAAACATCTGTTATTTTGCATGTCCATTTACCAATTAATTGAGATCTCTTCCCTCTCCAACAATTGTACTGTGAACAATCAATCAATTAGTTAGCTGCAGGAAGAAAAAGAATAGCAAGATGTCTGCCTAATATACAACCTATAATATAAAAAGAAAAGGCAGCCTTCTGAAGTATGTCAGTATAAACAACATCAAACATCTGTACAACAAAGAAAAAATCTATCACCAGCAGGCAAAAATCCAGAGAAAAAGCTTTAATTCCCTGCTGAAGGGGGAAGGAGAGCCTGAGAGAGGGAGAGCAGAGTTAAGAGAGGGAATTAACACCAGTTAAGTTTGCAGTTTCTACCATTTTGAACTGTACGTGTCCCAGCTGTTCATGTGAATTCCCTCCCAGAGGCTGTACCTCATGGCTGGAGTCAGTCCAGGATGCTCAGGATGTCAGCAGTAAGCAGTTACCTTGGGAAGCTGTTGGCTTTATTAGTACACTATCAGTTAGGGGGTTTCCACAGAACAGACACTCTCCAAACAGATTAACATGTGAAAACAATATTGTCTACTCTTTTTACTGGTAATGTTTTGTATCAGATTGCTTGGGCATATAAAGTTCTAAGTTGTAGTATAAATCTTTTCCTACTCACATGAGGTTTTACAGCATGGAAACTTGTAAATGTCAGGACTGAATAACTTTAAGTATAAAATCCCACAGTTATTTTGCTGGGTCAACTCCATGTTTAACTTTCTGACCATTTTTATACATTAAACATATATAAAATTTTTAAGCTCAGCCTGACATCTAGGAGCTTTAGGGAAGCTTTAGGAAAGAATTAGGGATTTCAAAGCAATTAGAGCAGAATCAGTTAATGATCACAGTCTTGTCAGGTCTTTCTCAAGTAAATAGGTGTAAAGGACACTGAAATGCTAACATATGTTTGAGAGAAACTTGACTGCAATGAAAGTAATGGCAACAGACTGAGTTTTCTTGGAATTATGCGTCCAGAAAAATTTCTAATTTAATACTTTTTTGGAATACCTGTGCCTCATTCCAGTTTAAATTAACTTGCTCTGCAGGCTGATTAAATCACAAAGTAGTAAGACCTTGTTAAAAATATACCAAAGTATCACACATAGATTTGATTATGAGCAGTTATTGTATTTATCTTCACACCTTGTCAGAACCAGAGTAATGTTCAGGTGTAGGTGAACATCATCTGGGCCCTTAACAGATTGCCGAAAAAATTTGGTGTTTGCTTCATTTTATTTTCTTGAAGAAAAAAGGAACTTGTATTAGTTTTATGTTTACAGCTGCAGAGTTGAGACTGGAGCTCTATTATCTCCTTTTGGCTTTCTCAGGGGTGATCATAAAATTCTCTAGTAGTTAGATAATCGTGTGCCAAGGAGTCATGAAATATTGATCCGTCAGCACACAGTATGTCTTTGACAGTCTCTTCAAACACAGCTGTACTTTAATCAGGAAAAGCAGAATTATGCAAATACAAATATTGTTCCATTTTAATGGCACATTATTTAGCAAGATAGCAGCTCCATATTTGAAATATGGACATACTTTGATCTCATTTTTATTGCACTGTAGACTGCATTTTGTTTTTACGGTGCTCCGGGTTTTAACTGGTAATAACCTAACTAATCAACAATGCCTTTTTTTCAGTGTGCCTTGCATTGTCAGTTACTCATGACCAGAGCAGATGGAGCTGTGAGTCACCCACCTGATGTTTTTAGAGCTGTGACAGCAAGAAACCAGATGAAACCTCTACATTTTATCTGCTTTCCAGACCACAGAAAAACAGCATATTGCATTTGCTGTGACTTACACAGATTGCAAAGCCTGGTAAGGACCCTTTCCTGCAATCATAAGTGAAAATTATGTACACAGGCAAGCAGCTGTATTCTAGTACATGTCCTGGACACTCTAAATGCCACTCCAAATGCCACTCCAAGATGTTTCCTCCATTTAAAAGTAATGTCATATGGCAATAAGGTTCTGAAAGTTATAAGAAAGTATTAAGGTATTTATTTCTATTTGCAATGCATTAGCTCATGGCAGTGGATGGGAATCTTTTTGCTTCTCAAATACGTTCTCCATGTGCATTTAGATGTGTAGATGTGGCACTTAGGGACATGGTATAGTGATGGACTTGGCAGGGTTAAGTGTTGGACTCGATGACCTTGAAGGTCTTTTCCAACCTAAATGATTTTATGATTCTATATAAACAATGTATGCTCAAAATTCTCCATGCCAGATTTTTCTAACTATCCAGGAAGTGCAATACAGTCTGATAAATGAAAAGGTAAATCTTTTTTACAGAAGCATACAGATGTTTTTCTTGGGGAGGAGAGTGTTAGCTGACAGTCTATAGCTACAAATACTCTCATGAGGACTGTCATAGTATTTCATGCTTTTATGACTTTGTGATTTAGAAAACTGAGAGTGAAATAGAGAGTCTCTACCTCCTGCCCTTTTTTAGAGTGTATTTCAAATCAGTAAGAAGTGGTTAAAAGTTTTTTAGTGATTCCTGTGAAATGAATCTATCAATCAGTCTGCAGCAGGTAGATAGTTGATAGCTTTTGTTGATACCAGTTTGGAAAAGCAAAAGAGTTGAGTATCAAAGCCATTCTGTCCTTATCAGAGGGGATCTTTCCAAGCCACTGTTGGATCATGTTGTCTGGATAGCATAGGGAAGCAGGTCCCCTTTTCCTTGGAGGTGATATGTGTAGAGAGAAGCCATCCTAGGGGAAAATTTTATAGTCTATTTTATGGCATCACTTGGTGACCAGTTCTGTCAAAGAGCTTCAGCTCTTTGTAACATGAAATTAGGTATGTTTTAAGTCTTGGTACAGATCTCATCTCCTAGCTCCAGTTCTCCTATTCTGCTCCTAGAAATTGTACTATGGACAAACATGATACATATATGAGAGTTGGGACAAAAGAATGAGGAAATTAGGCAAAGAGCTGCTGTGAAAATCAGGCCAACTCATGACAAAGTACCTTAGTGAAGAGGGTGCCTGCAAGAGGAGCAACCAAATATAGTAAGAGATTAAAGGAGTTTAGTAAGGTAAACAGGAACTCATACAAGGAGAATTTAGAGCAGTAGAGAGGTTTTCTGAAGTGGTAGTGAGAATGATATGAAAGAAAGTCAAATGGACAAGACAGTGAAGCTTTAGCAGGGAAACAGAAAAGCTAGTTAAGCAAAAGAAAATGACTGGGGGAGGAGTACCTGGAGCTAATTTAAAGGAGAATGAAAACAGAAAATGGGCTTGCATGGAATAAAAGACATAGGAGAAGAACAAACAAGGTGCACAGTGAGAACTGGAGAATGGGAATCTAATCTACAATGGTACTTTGGTTGTGCACAAGTGTCATTTAACCCCAGCTGGCAGCCAAGCCCCACACAGCTGCTCACTCACTCACTCCACGGCAGTGGGATGTGGAAGAGAATTGGAAGGATAAAAGTGAGATAACTCATGGGTTCAGATAAAGACAGTTGAATAGGTAAAGTAAAAGCCATGTGCACAAGCAAAGCAGGAAAACAAGGAATTAATTCCCCACTTCCCAAGGGCAGGCAGGCTCAATCGTCTCCCTGGGAAAGCTGAGCTCCATCACACCTAATGGTGACTTGGAAAGACAAATGCCGTCATTCCAAGGGTCCCCTCCTTCCTTCTTTTTCACCCAGCTTTATATGCTGAGCATGATGTCATATGGTCTGGAATAGCCTTTGGTCACCTGTCCAGGCTGTGTCCCCTCCCACCTTCTCGTGCCCCCCCAGCCTCCTCACCAGCAGGGCAGTACAAAGACCAGAAGAGGCCCTGGCTCTGTGCAAGCCCTGCTCAGCAAGAACAAAAACATCTCTGCATTATCAACACTGTGTTCAGCACAAATCCAAAACACAGCCCCATACCAGCCACTGTGAAGAAAATTAACTACCGACCAAAGTCAGCACAAATGAGGGTAAAATCTTTTTCGTTCCTTGGTCAAGGATATGTGTCATATAGCAAGTTTTCTCCTCTTTTAGGTTATAAATTGCACTCACTGCTACCAGAAACCACAAAGAAAATAGTTGTGTTAGGAAAACATCATAGATCATGTATCAGCCACCCACTTTGAGCTTTGCAGATTCTAGTCATCAAGAAATCCCCCAAAGGCCACGCAGTGATTTGTTCCTCAAGCCTTTCTCCAAATGGTAAGTAAGTAGGCAATGACAAAATACACATGAAGTGTGCAGTTTGGCAGCATCCATTCTGTAGATGGCTCACTAGTCAGTAGGTTGTCTAAGATTTGCCTAATCATACAAGCAATCCAATCTTCCCTTGTAGTTTTAGTGGAGCTATGTCAGTGTTGTGCTAGATGGTGTTTGGCCATGTATCATAAACATTTATGGGATTAGGAGAATTACAAAACTGTATATTAAAGCATCATCAAAAACATGTTATAATTGATTATGACTTAACAAGGTAGATCTTTCTAATTAGTACAATTATAAGTGAGCATCACTATTTGATTTTTCTGGTTTATTATGTATTCAAAACTTAGTTTAATGTCATTCTCATTTCAAAATGAAGAAAAATGCAGACAATGTGATAAAACCTTGTAAGCAAGTCAGTCATTTGCATACTCTGATTTCCATTTTTCCTATTCTAAATATATGTTATGAATGTATTTCCCCTGTGCATGCATCTGATACCACATTATTTATTTCATTAAAGTCAGAAGAGAATTTGAGCTAAAACAAGGCATTGTACTTTTAAAGATTTTAGCAGATTTGTCATTATATCCACATAAGAGGAACAGCTCCAATATCTCCAGTTTTAAAATTGCTTACCTTTCTGAATTGCAGAATTTTGTATGTCTTTTCATTGTGGAATTGAAGGTGGCATGCATTAGTATTCCTTCAAGAGTGGGTATTGCTGCCTTTTTTTTTTACTGTTTCATGCCACTCAGTTTTTAGTGGTTGTTATGGTGAATAAGTTTGTGTATTAAATAGAAGAGAACAGAAATCCCACAATAAAGGTTAGCCATTTTCAGCTGGCTTCTTCCCTAAGGCTACAAAAACATATGAATCCTTCATTTAGAATGGTCTGACTTTTAAAATTCATAAATTAAAGATGCTCTAATCCATTTGCTCAGGCTGGGACTAGCCCGTATTCTCAGCTGACCGTGTATCTTCAAAGTTGCTGGTGGAAGTACAAAGTCATTACTACACTGATATTTAACTTGCATGTGGTCTTTGTTAAAGTACACAAGAAAAAGCTGTTGAATGATTCAGAGCAAAGAAATGTATTTCATTAAGAAAATATAGGTGCCCCCTCCATCTTGCTTGTCTCGAGTTAGTGCATCGTTACACAAACGATTTTTCATGAGTATGTTTTTTAAATTTAGCACACTATTTCCCTACATCATCTGCTTCTCAAGGTTGTTGTCAAAGTCAACCAAACAAGGATTCCTCTGAAGAAACCAGTTCACTCAATTTCTCCTGCAATTTTCCTTTTCTGATGAGAAATTACCACCTCGCACTCAAGATCTCACTTGTGTTTGAGGACAGAGGGAGCATATAGGGACAGGAAAAGGTGGTGCACCCTGGCAGCCCTCCCACAGACCACTCATACTTGAGAGACACCCTCCCTGTGTCCCTCCCTGCATCTCCTCCATCACCCTCCACTTGCTGCTGCCCTGGAGAGATCTGTCTCTCTCCTGCACCATTCCAGGTGCTGCTCATGCCCAAGCAAGGGAGGCATCTGAGTGAGGTTCCACCAAGAAGTGGCATCTGGGAGAAGGCATCAGTTGTGGCATGACTGGTTCCTTGCAAAAACAGCAGCAAAGACCTGCAGGAGCTGGCAGCACCCTCAGAAATATTCTGCAGTGTATTTTCCTGAGAGAAGAGAACAGAACTCAAAACAGCATGCTGTTTTCACTGTGTATTCGGCTGCTATTTTCCAGCTTTTTTTGCCCCCCAATATTCCTATGGCAAGATGCTTACTTAAATTCCTATTGGAGTATGGAGGACAAAGTTCATAATCCAGGTGGAATGTCATTTGGAAAAATATTGTGGCATATCCCTCTTTAAGTTCACATCATGTGCAATCTATTTGGGCTATTATTCTTCTTTAGCCTTAACATAAAATTATTAAGCACACAAAATATTTTTCAGCAGTTTGCTTCTAAATTCAGGATATTTAAAATTTTAAAGTAATTGACTGTGGTATCTTTTGTACATTTTGAAATTAATTTTTTATTGTTTACATGAAAAACATAAACCCACTAAAATAACAGAATTGAGACTGGGTCACTTGCAAGGAAAGGTTTGCATAAGCATCTTGATTTTTTTAAAAATCAAATAATTCTGTGTACTTCAACACAAGGGACGATTCTACATTTGATGGAGGCCTCAATCCTATGTTATTTAAGAATCCGAAAGGATGTGGGGGCAGAGGCAATGACCAAACTATAAAAATTACAGCAAGTACCTTGCTTTGCAAATTATTTTGAAGTACTTGAATACTTGGTACTGTGGAGTGAATTTTTGTGGTCACATTTTAGGAACAGGAGCTGCCAGCCCCATATTAAATAAAACCTAGGTGACCCTGACATCCCAAATGACCGAAAGGAGAGATAAGATCTGCTAGAGGAGTGGCACATGGATAGCAATGGCAACAAGAACTGCTGTATTGCTGCAAGAACTGTGAAAATAAGCAGCAATTGATACCATGAAAGCAATCTAGACAAGACCTCCTGGAACCTGGAGGTTGCCATGGACCATAAAATACTGTTAAAACTGACTATCAGAAACTACAAATAAGCACTAAAAGGAGAGGCTTTACAAGCAGCAGATATGACTTGCCAGGAAGCTGCAAGCCCTGAAGATCCTGATGCTGATCTTATACCGTGCAAAGAAAAGGATGAATAGTTGGGAGAAGTTTACATCATAACACCAAATTTATCATTTAGAAACAGGCTGTCAGAAAGAATAATAATAATAAAAAAACCCAGTGATGTGAATAAGCTTTAAACTAAGAACAAACAATTGAATCACAGTGCCTGCTGAAAAGCATCATGTTCATTAGCCATAGGGAACAACTGGGAGTGAAAGTACGAGCTGTAGAGAGAAAGGAATTATTGACAGAAGAAAAGACACTGATTTATACTAAAATTCACCAAGAACTTTTCAAAAGCATTAACAATGACAACTTTAATATGGGTGTATGCTAGAGAGAAAGAAACTCCCATAATTGGCCCGAAATGAATGAATGGGTAAAAGAAATTAGCATTTATTCAAAGTAACACAGAGGGAATCTGGGGGAACTGAGGGAACATGATGTATCTGACACAGCCAGGCAATCAGTGACTGATATGACTGTCATACTTTAAAATAAATTAATGAATCAACATGGTTGTCAGCCTGCAGCCAAACAGGCCATGGTAACAGATCGTGCTCTGGTGAGATAAGGGGTGCAGAACAGATGTGAGACAACTATGCAGGGACAGGGCAACAAAGGTTTGCCCAGGATGAGTAAGGCTTTTACCAGGCCAGTGACACGAAGCACATTCTTTTCACCTATGAAGCCATTCAATTTTCAAATAATGTGACTTCTCTGGCTTTTGGAGGTGAGTTAGTCTTCCAAGAGCACGCTTTTTATTTCAGCATCTTTGAACATCTTTCTGCAAACGGGCTAGAGGTTATATCCTTGTCCCTTGTGAAGTGTACCAGTTGCTGAAGTCCTTTGGTTTGTGTGCACATGGCATTAGGAGATAGCCCTTGTACAGACAGTGTTTTAGGGCAATGCTATGCAATATGGTAGAGGCCAGTTTTCACCTGATTTCTGAATTTTTCTGGGTCACACCCTTCTCCCTGTGGTCAAACAGGTGCCTAGCACTGAGCCAGGTTGAGTAAGGGATAGACCATCATCTTCTTTCAAAGCTTTCATTGTTGTGCCCACCCTAACACCCCTGTGCCATTCTCTGTGTTTATTCCCTCAGCATCATGTTAGGGCTGTCCCCAGGGAAGAGCCCTGCTGATATCAGTGAGCAGGTCCAGAGCTGACCTTCTGTTTCAGACTTGCCTACAAGTCAGCTTGCAGTTTCCCTCCTTCCTGCTCCCTGGGAATCTGAGATCAGACTTTGAAGACATTTTTTTGCTTCTGTAGTTCAATTTTAATAACTTTAAAAGAAATGTATGCCTGCTTCTGTTTTGTTTAGGTAATATAATTCTCTTCTGTTCCAATGACATTTCATAATGGAAATGACATTCAATTCCAAAGTCTGCATTTATTTTAAGGTATTTAAGTGCAATTTTTTTCCAACTAATCAGTCTGTAGACTGTTGATTTTTTCACTGATTTTAGTATGCTACCCACTGTGATTATTAACAGGTTTCTGCTTTTGACTGAAAAACAACATCCAGGATTGTTTTGAAACTCTTACATAATTTTCTTACCTTGCAAGACAAAAGAGATGGCAGAAAACAATTCCTGCAGTGCAGGAAAAACAGTGAGGGCAAAATCTCTTAGAAACTTGAGTTAATTCTGTGTTAGAAACTTTTTTTTGCCACTATCTCTACTCTGGGACAAAACTGTGGAAGGAAATAAAAAGATGTTTGATTTACTTAGGTTTTGGTAACCTTCAAACTGGACCATATCACCTGCTAATTTATCTGTGTCAACAAAACACATCTCACTGTAGGCACTTATTAAAGTAAAACAATTAATAAGCAAATCTGCAGTGAGAAATTTCTGTTTTCTCCTTATCAGAACAAAGAGTCCTCTGAGCATGCAAAGAATCTTGCTCTGGTTTACAGTAAT
This sequence comes from Campylorhamphus procurvoides, assembly GCA_013396655.1. Taxonomy (NCBI): domain Eukaryota; kingdom Metazoa; phylum Chordata; class Aves; order Passeriformes; family Dendrocolaptidae; genus Campylorhamphus; species Campylorhamphus procurvoides. Next base: position 934,973 of record WBMV01000084.1, read on the forward strand.
GATTTTTATATCCTTAGATATTTCAAGGCAACTGGCTTGTGATTTGTGAGTTGAGTCTTCACTTTTTTCCTAGGCTGACACAGCCTCAGGCGGGCCAGGAGCTAACATGTCACTGTTCCTTAGCTGGAATAAAACATTTAATACTTCAGCTTCTCTGTTTCCCAAGACTGCAGCCTTTCTTTTATCTCTGATTGACTGCTCCCAAGCCTCCAATCTGAGAAATACTTTCACAATGTTATTGATCTGTCAAGTCCTGCAAAAGCAAAGCACAATTTCTGATTGTGCTCTATCCTTCATCCCTTCTGTGATGTATATGAAATAGCAAGGGACAGACATGGCTTGTGTCTCATTTCCCAGAAGGCCACAGTATTGCCCTCATTTGGGTCAAAAGATAGGTAATAAGCCATCTATCTCAAGGTTTCAATGTACTTCAGTAAAATTATACTCTATGTAAAGCGCAGGTTTCCTTATAAATTTTTAAGATGCATATGTTTCTTTCCAGCATAATTCACAGAGATGGGTGGATTAGTACCTATTTTCTGCATGCACACACATCTGTGACAGTTGTGTAAGGAAAAGGGTTTCACCCTACTTTATCTACTTATGCAGATATGTTATATTTAATCCATTTAATCTATTTTTTTAGCAATGACCACTCTATATTTTTTGCCAGCTCCTGCATAGAGATGTTTCCATGGACTGTTCTCTCATTCTTGTGTTTCTGTTGAACAAACTCTCCCTTCTTTCTCTTGGCTGCTCCATTTAGCTGTATGGCTAGGCACAAAAAGCATGGGTCTCAGCCTGGGTCAGAATGGGGGCCGATGGGTCTGATGAGATTGGTATCTCTGTAGCTGGTCACCTGCTGGGGTTGGCTTTTAAATGACACTCAAAACACTTGTAGGCTCTGTGGTGCTTGATTAAACTTGTTTCCCTCTCCTGTGGTGGGAATGATGGGGAAGCATAAAGATGTGCTTGTGTGATAAGGAACTGTGAAAATGAGGGTTGCTGTTGAACAACGCAAACCATGATACTGGTAGCATTTTAATAAAAAGGTAAGAGAGGGTCATATTTGCAGTGTGGAACACAACAAAGGTGTAACAGAAGCATTTTCTAGTGACTAATATTTTGTTGTAAATGACTGTTAAAAATGAATCATTAGAAATTACAGTCTTTACTGTTGTCTGAATAATTCACATGCTGCTTTGGGCTAGATTCTCAACTGCCTGTGCATCACTCTCTTCTCAGCTCTGCAGGACTGGAAAACAAAAGTGGTTTTTAATCTAAGGGATTTTGTAACCTCTGTTGAACTGCAAGGCTGAGCTCCTTGATGCCTGAGCATGTCTCAGAGGATGTCAGGGCACCTGGGAGTCTGCCCCACGCACAGACTCATCCCTGTGTTAATGTGAAGCCTGCTCAACTGTGTCCCTGGTGCTGCCACCCTGCCTCTCCCATGGTGCTAACCCTTTTTAGCTTCAGTCACAGCTGCTGGGCTGGGATTATAATGTTCTCTTCTGCAGTTTATGTCTCATACTCTCTACCTGCTTCACAGCAAGTTTTCACCCATGGTGTTTTGTTCTTTGGAATTCTTTCACTCTACATATTTGAGAGAGGACCTCAGTATTGCATATGCATGTAGTTACTTTAGGCATTTTTTAAAAATAACATGTAAGTATCAAAAAAAGCTTTTAAAACAGGGTGTTTGTTTTCTTGAGATGATGTGTGCTCAAACCGAGACATGATGCTCCCCCCAACACTTGGAATACACTAGGTTTTTAAGTTAATGGGATGTTACAGTTTGAGGAAGTAGCAATTTGCTGATTAAAAAAAAAAAAAACAACAAAAAGACCGGGCAAACACTTGTTTGAAAACATGATGTTACAAATAGCATCTTGCCTTATAATGAAAATTTTATTTAGCTTGTCTTGGAAAATATTTTCTGGCAGTTTCCCTGAGTTATATCACTGATGCTGGAAAGTAGTCCAAAATTAAACTTGCATTGACTACTGTCTGACGGTCTATTTCAGAAAAATACATGTGAATACATTGCCAGTTTTTTTACTTATGGTGTAAACAAGTAAGGAGATGGCATTGTAAGTTGTTTTTTTCCCATACATTATATACTTCAGTTTAAAGCATGCCTCTAACTTGCCATTTGAAATGCTTCTTAATAAACAAATGACTAGGGGGACAAAGGAAGGCACTTCAGAGAATTTGAGTAGTACCTAATGCTTAAAGGAAAGCTCACTGTGACCAAAGCTAGCAGAGACCAAGGAGTTAATTTGTTCTGGTGGATCATCCCTACATACTTTACCCAGCCACCAGCCGAGGTCTTTCTCAAATGCCAGCCAAGAACTACTTGCAGCTGGCAAAAATCCACAGTTATCAGTGCAGTGAAAAAGAGGTGAGACAAAACAAAAAAAAAAAAGAAGAAAAAGAGCAGTGTGTGTCCCTGTTGATAGTGAGGTGTGGGTTCCTGTGCTCTTATCCAGCTTCTAAGAGTAAGGGAATAAATAGTTAACTGAGATAACATTTATATGGTGATTCAGCTCGTTGGAATGTGTGATGATTTCCTAGGTCTCTGGAATCTGTTTTGTGCTGTGGAGTGTATGAAGTTCACACAGGACCTGTGGAGTTCACATATGACCTGGTTTCCCTGAGGTTCACGGAAAGATCATTTTAATTGTGACTTCAAAAAATACCAAACAAGTAGTTTCTTCAGTTATTTTGGGTAAGACATGTTAGGAACACGGAGAGGTGGAGAGGCAGAGATAGCACAGATAATATTGGTTAGAGAAGATAGAAATCTTTCAAAATCATGATTCTATGGAGAAAAGGAGGCCAAGGGGAGACCTTATTGCTCTCCACAACTACCTGAAAGGAGCCTGTAGTGAGGGGGCTTCAGTCTCTTCTCACAAGTAACAGCTGATGGAATGAGAGGAAGGGGCCTCAAGTTGCAGCAGGGAAGGCTTAGACTGGGTATTAGGAAGCATTTCTTCACTGAAAGGGTGGTCAGGCCACTCAGGGAAGTGATGGAACCATCATCCCTGAAGGTATTTAGAAGTCGTGTAGATGTGGCACTTGGGGACATGGCTAAGTGGGACTTGGCAGGGCTTGGTTAAGGGCTGGACTCTTGGAGGTCTTTTGCAACCTAAATGAGTCTATGAATCTTGCAAACAGAAAGTGAGTGGATCTATCAGATCCCCAGTGCTCCCCAAATGTGTGAAACATAGAGTGAAAATAAGGGATATTTCCAGTTCTGATGTTAGCACCTCTAGATAACAAAGGACCCCTTAAAGCTCAGCATTTCTGGAGTTTCATTTTTTTAGAATAAGACTCTCCCATATTCTTTATGGACCCCGTTGCATAGAAAATACTGACCAGATTCTTGCAGACTGAAAAATACTGGGATGCAGAAAGGGGTCTTACACAGAGTCAAATCAGCCTTGTCTGAACACAGAGAGGAGAAAGTGAGCCATGGAAGATTTAAACTCAGGGAGAATTTTGCTTTTCAAAGAACTAGGAGTACCAGATAGGAAAAGCTGTGCTTCTAGTGGCTGGTTAATCAGCATAATGAGTTGATCTCTATACCAAGGAGTCCTGTAAAATCGGCCATTGAAATCAGAAAAAGCAAACAGTATTAATGCATTCTGTTGCCTTTTTCACTGTAACTGATGACTGTTTAATACACTAGATGTCTCTCACTCGTCGTGCAGTGTTTTGTGTGTCATGTACACATAAGCACACACAAACAAAATCAAAGTTTCTGATTTGCAAGAAAATTGGAAATGTTTTTAAAATAGATAATTGAGTTTAACTAATACCAAACACATAAGGCCATTGAAAAATTAGTCTGTGCCCAAAGTTTTGCATGTCTGAGTTGCCTGACTTTCAAAGGCTGTAGAAGCACTTAATTCAACTAAGAAGCAGTAGGATCCGTGCTCTGTTTAGGCTTTGGGATACATTTATGCAAGCATGTGTGTGTTTGTGTGTATGCGCACAGGCACATGTTTATCTGTTCTTTCCCATGTAAAAAAAAATTACTTGGATCAGCTGCTCTTTAAAGAGAAAATCTCCCCAGGCTGCTCCAAACTGCCTATTACTGCTTTGAATTAGCATTTATAACAAATTAACTCCGATTCTGTCCAAACCTCGAGAATCTGAGCTGGTGTTGGTACAGTCGTGGTGCACTGAGCACTGCTGGGAAGGCCAGGAGTGTCCTATGGAAATATCCCCATCTAGTGGGTGTCACTGGGCTGAGGACACTCTTCTGGCATACCGGGACACTGCCTGGCCACTTCTTTTACAGCAGTTGCACATCTATTACTTTTCTGAGGGAAAATGGCAAAAGCAGGAACCTTGTTCTGTCTGTAAAATTATTTCCAATTTTACATGGGTATTCCAAAGGCATATACAATATTTAATTTGGACTTTCAATGATACACTGCTCTGCCGTTCTCACTACAGAGTATGCTGAGTCCATTATGCCTAAAAACAGCTTAAGTATCTCTGATGGTTTGTCCAGAAATTTTCTGAATTAGTTTTAAATAAATGAAAAACACAGAAAAGTTTTCAGGCCTGACATACCCTCCCCACAAGTAGAGGTACTACTTTTCTCAGAATATATTTTACATAAGAAGAAACATTTTATTAGGATTTGAGAGCTGGTATGTCAGTAAATACTTGCTAGTGTCTTCAAGACAAATCATGTGAGAGCAATGTGAAAACACAGTATTATCCTAATGTGAGACATGGCTACAAAATCCCATATCTACTGTCTGCCCTATCTTCTGAGGGAGCTGATGGGGAAAAAAAGAAGTTTGTTCCTAGACCCACCTAAAATTAGTGGGAGTTTTGACATTAATAGAGTTAGGGCTTAGTGAGGAATATTTCAGGAAGGAATACAGCATAGCAAAACCTGCAGTACATTCAGTCCTAAAGAAAGTACAGTACTCATGTATTGGTCACCCAATTAGTGCTTTTGCTTGTCTTTCTTAGAAAGGATTAGTGGCTGCAATGGTGTAATAGTTATTTAAGGAGTGTTGAATAATGTAATGACATCTAAGTATTGTTGCTAATCGTCAGCAAGGCTTCAGATTCTCCAGCATCCCATCCAGGCTAGGCATTTCTGCCATAAATCCAGGCTGCAGCACATTCTGGGAATTTAGGTAGAAGTTGAGAAGGTGTTCTGAGAGGAACTATGCAGCACATCAGGTGGCTGGAATTGTAAAAGTCCTCATCTCTCTCATCACACCTTTTAATGCTTATCCTATTATCAACATATAAAACATACATAGCTTTACACACACATACATGGTATATATTCTGAAGAACAGGTAATATCCTTTCTCTACAGACACATTTATAGGTACATATTCAGCTGGCTTGTCCCAGGGATGCATGCATTTTCTCTTCAGCAAAATTTCCCTGGAAATAGTTTACATTACAATCTACAAGGCACTGTTTTAAAATGTAGGTTTGAGTGGCGTGGTTATGAAACCAGGAGATTAACGTCACTGGCTCAGGGCAGGCACCGTGGGGACAGGTGCCATGCATGTTTCTCCGTGTAGCTCTGCCAATGCACAGTAATCTTGATCTGCAACATTCCTGCTATTCCAGTCCTGGGCCCCTCTTGTGCCAAATGTTATAGTTTATTTGTTTACAGCTATAGCAGTGTTTCCATTGAAGCAGAAGTTATTGCGAATACCTTTCATGCATTTTCAGCTTTTGCTTTTTACTCTGCTGGTTTGATCCACCTTGTCCGTGGTGCCTGTTAGGAAGGGAAGGGCCCAGACACGGGGCTGACTGGCACTGAGGTAATCCCATGATTTTACACGATCTGAATGCCAAAAGCAGAGAACCCCAAAGTTAATCATTGCTTATTATGACTGACTCAGCCTCTCTAATCCTTTTCCAGCCTCAGTCCTTGTCACCGTGCCGCTTGACCGGCTTCCTCAGGGCTGCACTATGTGTGTCTGCCGTGCATTGCACAGGAATTCAGTCTGAGAAGGGAAAATGATTCTTGAGAACTTTAGGGGCTGACTCTGCTCAGGGCAAAAGTTGTTGGGGGGAGGGATGATGCCTTTGAGCTCACTGGACATAAAAGTTTGTATCTCGTGCAGTTGCTCACCCTTCCCTTCCTGTGCTTGCAGCAGAACTACCTTGTCTTTCAAGCAGAGAGGAGTGTCCAGTTTCAAACAGAATGGAAGTTTGTGTGCAGGAGCTTTGCCTCTAGCACTGGGAGTAGAGATACAATCTCCTGCCACCACCACACCTATTCTGAATCTACAGGAGGTCATTTTTATTTCCTTTCATGGCATTCATCACCTCTGGCAAAGGGGTAAGGACAGCAGAACACTGCGGGGAGATTGGTATGTTTGTACTGCTCTGCCATAAGAACTGGTTTTTGTTTGTGCAAAGCTTAGCTTACACACTTCTAGTATATTCTGTTACAAGAGAAAAAAATGGAATTGTATGTTTTGCTCCTACTTTGCTCACGTTGTGGATTCCACCTAAGGAGTGATACACACCAAGGACTTGTGACAATAACAAAGTGCAAGCTTGTCAAAGACTCCAAGTGTAGTGGGATGGGCTTTGCAAAAAATCATATGAGGTGATATGTAGATTTCTAATACTATTTCCCTGACTTTCCTGGTCACTCTTACGTCTCCCTGCTTAGCTCAGATGTCACAAACTTCCCTGCAGGAAACAACCACGTTCTGCAGCGATCTGCCCAAGTGAAACACTCTCAGCACTGGGGCATCTGCCCCACACAGGGCTTGGCTGCTTACCCAGGGCCTGTTACAGCTGGGAGCACTGAGACCAATCTCCTTCTGCATGAACTCTTGCATCCATAGGGGTGAGGAGGCAGGTGAAAAGGACAAATCCCTTTGATGTGGGACCCTGGTATATATTGTGGGTACTTGGCATGAGAGCTCACCAGAGGCATACATGGGCAGCCTTCAATATTTTCAAGATTTCACAGGACTGCTTGTGTTAAGTTTGCCTGGCAGGGTTTTGATAGCTGCAGGACTGCAGGGATGGCTCCTGTGAGAAGCTGCTAGAAGATTCCTGCATGTCCAATATAGCCAATGCCAGCCAGCTCCAGGATGGACCCACTGCTGGCTGAGGCTGAGCCCATCAGCAAAGGTGGCAGCACCTCTGGGATAGTGTATTTAAGAAGGGGTTAAAACCAGAGCAACAGAAATTGCAGCTGAAGAGAGGAGTGAGAATATGTGAGAGGATCAGCCCTGCAGACCCTCAGGTCAGTGCAGGAGGGGCAGAGATTGCCCTGCAGACCATGGTGAGGTAGCTGTGTCCCTGCGGCACAGGGAGGACTCCACACCAGGGCAGGTGATTGCCCAGGGGAGGCTGGAAGCCCATGGGAATCCCAGGCCTGGAGCAGGCTGTTCTTGCAGGACTGCACCCTGTGGAAGGAACCCACATTGAAGCAGCTCATGAACTGCACCCTGTGGGGAGGAGCCACACTGGAGAAGTTCATGCAGAACTGTCTCCCATGGGAGGAGCTCCACGTTGGAGCCAGAGAAAAATGTGAAGGGTCCTCCCACTGGGGAGGAAGGAACAGCAGAGACAAGGTGTGATGAACTGACCACAGCCCAGATTCCCCATATCCCTGTGCCACTCGGGGAAGGAGGAAGAGAAATTGGGAATAAACTTAAGCCTGGGTAGAGGGCAGGGTTGGAAGGAATGCATTTCAAGATTTGGGTTTTATTTCTCATTATACCACTCTGATTTGATTGGTCATGAATTAAATTATTTTTCCCCAAGTCAAGTCTATTTTGCCCATGATAGTAATTGGTGAGCGGTCTCTTCCTGTCNGCTCCACGTTGGAGCCAGAGAAAAATGTGAAGGGTCCTCCCACTGGGGAGGAAGGAACAGCAGAGACAAGGTGTGATGAACTGACCACAGCCCAGATTCCCCATATCCCTGTGCCACTCGGGGAAGGAGGAAGAGAAATTGGGAATAAACTTAAGCCTGGGTAGAGGGCAGGGTTGGAAGGAATGCATTTCAAGATTTGGGTTTTATTTCTCATTATACCACTCTGATTTGATTGGTCATGAATTAAATTATTTTTCCCCAAGTCAAGTCTATTTTGCCCATGATAGTAATTGGTGAGTGGTCTCTTCCTGTCCTTATCTCAGCCCATGAGCCTTTCACTGTATTTTCTGTCCCCTGTCCGGCTGAAGAGGGGAGTGACAGAGCAGCTTTGGCAGGCACCTCGTGTGCAGCCAGAGCCAACCCACCAGACTGCTGCTTGACACAAAATTCAGCAAGTCCCTCTCTTATGCAGAAGGTACCAAGTATTTACTGCTGACACTTTACCAGCAAGACAAAATAGTGAACAGGACCATAAACCAGAAGTTCACACTGCTGGTATTTCCAGTTTTAAGCACTAAAAATCTCTATTTTAGTTCCTTAGAACATCCAGCTGGTGGTGCCAAATAGTAACTACAAAGGACATTTTTCTCTGTATTTTGAATGCTCGGAATACAAATTGTTTGGATAAAGGCTTAGACTGTTTTTAACAACTGTCCTTCTCACTCTCAGTGAACTTAGCAGGTCAGCTTCTAAAAGTCAACTGTTGTGTGTTTATGCCTCACACCAAGGGATATAACCCTCTTCTCCTCAGATTTATTTGAAAGCTCACACTATGCACGGGCTACAGAAGATGTATATAGATATACACAGACCATCAGCAGTGGAAGATGAAGCTCAGGACATTTTGGCAGGGAGTAAAATGTTTATTGCTTCATAAATCATGGTAAATCTTAAAAACACATACACCTGTTCTCCTGGGTGGTGAGTATCTCCATACCTGGCATTTATAACTTATGTCATCTGATGTCCTGTCCGGGATCTTTAGTACATTTATTATGGCTGTTGATGAGTCAGCTTGTGACCTTCTTTTTCTGTGAAGTTCAGTAGTTAAAAGTATTTAGCTTGGAAGAAGATACCTGTTTTCAAATTTGAAAAGGGGGCCAAGGGGGAGGAGGTGAAGGAACACCGTGTTATGTTTCCTTGGCCAGATAGTGACCTATAAAATGTGCTAGTGAGAACAGAAAATGTAATGCACCACCAGGTGCAGCCACAGTTCATTTTAATTCTTTTTGATATTTGATTATAAAGGTTAAAGCAGAGAAAAGAGAGTGCTGGCCTGAAGTGCTACCTTTCCTATGGTTCCCTGCCACATAAGTCGGTGCTGATTTGAAAGGGTCGTGTTCTTTGCTGGCAGGTGGAAGGCAATGAGGAATAAACCCCAGGAGAGCCTGTTTTTACAACAGGTCATACAGATGGTTATTTTAGGAAGTGTTTTGCCCTCTTCTGCAGGTGCCCTCTGTTCCCATGGGCCTCCTGCTTCCCGCTGAGAGATTGGAACAGACTGGTGCATGCACAAGCCACGGGTTTTGCTGAGATAGGCCAAGCAGGTGGCAAGTGTGAATGTGACCAGTCAGGGCGGGGAAAGTGTCAGAAAGGTGAGTCAGGCAGAGGGAGACGTGGAGAATGATGCACATAAGTCATGCTTCCCTCACTTGGCCTCCAGAACTGCTGGACTCATGGCCAACACAGCTCATCCAGGCACTGTGACAGTCACTTTCCAGAGAGTACTATTCAGAACTTTGGCCCCTAAAAGAAAGCAAGTAAATGTTGTATGCTGAATAAACATTGAGAAGGACCTGGTTCCAAAGGCATCTGCTTAAGCTTTCTACTCTTCCACTTATCAAAAGAATTCCTTAATTTGGTTTCAGGGATGAAGGCACTCCAATGAGTGTGTTTATTATGAAATCATGATATGAGAAGGAATATTAATTATATTGTCAAGAAAAAATTTATGTATGATTTCCGGTAAAATCAATCAGTGTGGTTGGTTTGCTCGTTATTTTAAAAATACAGTGTGCAGGAGAAATACTAGAGGAACAGCTTGCTCTGTTCTGAGATAGTGTGTCCACAAGTATGACTCTGCCCGTGTTGTTTTGCTGTGCTGAAACATACCTCATGAAATCTCCTGAAGTATTCCCTGTGCAACCGTGGAAGCTAATGATTTTACTCAGGCTCATTAAGAAAATTAAATCCTCTTCAAAGAATTCTATCCAAACATTCTTGCAAATGTTTCGAAACACGAGGGCTGCACTCTGCCCCAGCTGCTCTTGCGAAATGCTGCTGGAGGCTCTGTGTGAGGACAGGGCTGCCCTGCAGCCTGGCTGAGCACTGAGGGCTCACCTTTACAGCATCCCTTCAGGGAAATGGGGGCTCAGTTAAATCCCCACGGCATCACTTGTTCTTTTCTCCACATGTGACTTACAAGCACGGCTGGAGATGCAGTAGTGGAAGAAATAAGGGACAAATCGTGCCGTGTTTTACATCCACGTGAACAGGGAGAGCAGAGAGATACAAGAGTGATTGCTGGTTGAGCTCTGGTTGCTGCGTGACCGCACCAAAGAACAGAGTGTGTGCTTGTCCTTGTCCTTGTGTGTATGAAATCAAGAGGATAAATTGTACCACTGATGGAACTCCTCACGCCGTGCACATGCTGCCTTTCCTCCTGGGTGTTTAGTTAAATGAGGTTTTCCTTTTCCTGCAGGCAAGCAAATTGTTTCCTCTTTCCTTTTGATCTCGCAGGACTCTGCTTTTCAGCCTGCCTGTCTTACCTTAATTCCTTTTGATAGAAGAGGCCTTTCATTGTGCATGCTGAAATTGTTGGATAGGTTTATTTGATATGTCGTGAGAAAACTAAATCAGCTTTTTAAACATTTTGTATCACTTCATTTTTCCATATGTCTCATCACTGGATTTTCACAATATCATAAGTGTCATGGTTTTTGAATTTGCAGCTTCTGAATTTTTTACCTTAAAATAAACATGAAAATAGCTTACATATCAAGCTGTTGTGGTTGCCAAAAAATACTTAACAACCTGCTCAGTTTTATGTGAAAAGCAAATTACAAGCATATTTATTGTGAGAAAACTTCAGACTAGGGGGCCTGAGCCATAATTTTAGAATGCTTGGGGATCAGTGATATTTCATCCACACTTGTTTGTTATTTATTAGCAGACAAGCAACAAGACAGGATTACTGGAGAATTTTGGATTAAGAATTTGATTACTCTAGTCACACTTATTGACTGTGTTGTCTTTGGCACATGGTAGTTTTCAACATATCCAGAAATGTGACTAATAATTTAGCCAATTACTATAAAAATTAAATCTATTTTATGGGCTGATCATACGATCAGCTGCTTATGAGTTTTTCTAAACCAGAAATATATGAGCTACTTAGCAGGTGTGGCCTTTAATTCCTGGGAAACTCCTATATTGAACATTGTATTTTAAAGACTGGCTAGGAAAAAAAGGATTTGTATAACTATTCTACGATAAAATTTGTTATTACATATAGAATTGTAAAAAATGTCCCAGTTTTCAGAGTTTTGTTTGGATGTGTTTTTTTTTTTTCTTCCAGACTATTGTGTGGCTTGGAAACAGAAACCTATTTTTGTACCCTGTCACTTTTATTTTAAACAAATAACTTTTAAACAAATGACTTTTATTTTAAACAAATGACATTTAAATTTCCAGTTCTAATCTAATTAACACAGTGTTCTGTGTAGTTAATAACAGAAGCATCTCCTTTGACTTTTCAGGCAGAAAGAAGGATACTTTAATTAGTGCCTTGATTTTGCTTTTGTCCAAGCTAAATTTTAGAAACCTGTTTGAAACATTGGAAAAGGATTACTAGAAGCCTTCAGTCTGCAAGGATTGAAGTACATGTGGGATCTTGATGAACTCTAACAATGTTATCTAGAAATTACAATTCTCTTATTATGACATTTTCTGCATTTAGGTGCTGCTACGGTATTTCTGACTTATGCAGCTTTTCAAGACCTTAAAATTAAAGCTTTTAATAAATTACTTTCCTCTGAAGATTTGTTCAAAACCCTTAATATTGCAACAAACACCCAGTAATGACAGAGGGGGACTTGTTTATCAGGAGTGAAATCAATATACAAGCACAGAAGACATATTTAGCTGTGAATTTGCTGTGGAAGCAGGAACATTTTGTTGCAAAACAGTTTTCATTTCATAACCTCAGTTTTACAAGTGTCCTATCACTGCAGCCTATGAAAAAGAGGTGACCCACTGCACAGCTATTAGTAATGAACTGAGAAGGATAACAGGAAGTGGTAACTTCTAAAGAAGTATTCGTACCAAATGTTGCTATCACCAGGGCAAGTGTGTTTTATAAAATAGATGGATTTATCTTATAAATAAAGGACAGATTCTGAACAAAGCCAGATTCTTTATAACATGCTAAAGATTGTTCCTTTATACATGTAATCCTGCACTGTCCAGTATTTGAACACATATAATTTTCAGACAGGCAGGAATTTATGAACTTACCAGTCATCTGGCCCAGTTTTTTTCCAATAAGAATCTTAATTGTACACTGATCTACAAACCTGGCAATACTCACTGTTGGTTTGTTGTTGTTGCTGTTGATTGGCTGCTTTTATTTTCCTGGTCTTATTTTCTTCATAATGAAAAAGTAAAAAATATAACTGGCATCCATCCTTCATATATAAACTGAATACACCAGATTCCAGGTCCAAGTAGTTATTTTCCTCTTTTATTTCCAGAATGCTTTGCATTTTTCTGTGAGTGTTTATTCCTGAAATATTATATGATTTTCTCTCTGTGAGAAAGATGTGTAAACAACAGGGGAGAGACATTCTAATGACAAACACCAATCTAAACACAGCAGGGCTATAGCAGATTGCTATATGGAAAATTAGATAATCTTATTTAATAATCCAATATGAAACCTAGCAGTGACCAAGCAAACACTTGTCACCTGACATATCTATAATCTCCTTGATATTTTAGAATATATTCTGTTTGGACACCTTTTTTCTGCTCAATTTCATCTCCCCCTGGCCAAAGCATATAAAAAGTTTCAAGAAATGCAGCTATTTTCTGTGCTTTACACAGAAGATAAGAGGCCAAATCCACAGCCAGAATTTTTGAGGTGGCAAGGGCAGGGTAGCCCAGCTCAGCTGAGGGCTGTAAACACTCCTCACTCAGCTTTTAAATTAAAGAGTAGCTTCTCTCTTTCAGCTCTCCTATTTCTAGCATTATCTTGATGGTTGTTACAGGTAAAAGCCTCACAACATTTGCATGCTGAGGTAGCCAGGAAGGTATCCTGTTTGGAGGACGAAGGTTAAAAAAGGAGGCTTAGAAACAAGAGGGAGAAAACACTAAAATAGGCGTTGGGTCACAGCAGAGTGCAGAATATTTGTGTCCAAGGAAAGACTGCTACTGCCCAGTCCCTATCTCTTGCAGATGTGCTTAGCTTTGTATGCTGATTAAAATCCTTTGAAGCTGATAGAACTGAATAGTTGTGAGTGAATTTAAGCCAATATGTAAGTACTGAAGTGCTGCATATTCCTAAGAATCAGGTTCTCTCAGCAGCCACCCTAACTCTTCTGCTGTTTGTCTTGTATCCTTGGTAGATATAACCAAAGTTGGAATTCGTTGAATGTTCCAGTTCTGACCCTGCTCCTCCAACATCCCATTTAACTACTCACATGATAAAGTTATTTGTAAATGTTAAACTTTTGCAGGATTATGATCTAAAGGAGTATTAGAGCCTGATCCAGCTACTTCAGAGGCCTGGCCTAGATTTTGGTGATCAGTGTATCAGAGCCATACTAAAAGGATTAAGATGCTGCCAGTGCTTACTGAAGATATGGTTTGCCTAAAAGCACAGTGCAATATTGCAGCACAGGGCACGTGATATAACGGGGCACGTTACATGGTGCAGCTCACGCATCACCCTGATGGGTTCCAGTGGCTCCAGTAGCCATCCCTTTATTTATGCTTTCATAATCCAAATGCTTAGCAGTGTAAATATTTCCTCTGTGTGGCTATACACAGAGAGATGTATTTACTTATATAATGTGGGAGGCTATGGCATGGAGAAATGTCAAGTTTTTGCCAGTGTCTGTCTGAGATGAGTGGGTTACCTGCTACAGTGGCATGGAGGTGTTAGAGTGGCTGCCACTCTCTGCCATCCCAGAGCTCTCCAACATCAGAGCCTTTATTTAGAGTAGAATTACACCTTATAGCACTTCAGCAGTTTGTGCAAAAAATAAGGGAAGAAAATGCTACATCCTTTTCTCACTGTTGGTTCAGAAATATTCTGGGGTTTTCTCTTTTCCTCCATCCACTTGTATTATTTCATTTTACTTCTCTGTCCTCCCTCTGTCAGTTTCTCTGTCAGGAGAAACTTCTCTTTATTTCACAGGTGTGGCAAGCAACAGTGGGGAAATGATGCAGGGAGAGATTTGACTTTTTTTTTTTTTCAGAGAGAAACTGGCAGGATGGCCTACAACAGGAGAGGGGTGCCCTGAATGTCTGTGGAGCATTGCTTGACTGAAGACTAAGCAAAACAACCTTGATCTTCTTGTTGTGGTGAGTCCTTTTTCTGTGTGTTGTAAATCTGCTATTGCACCAGAAAGGCTGGAGGCCCAGTAAAAGCAGGCAACATGCTAGACTGCAAGACTATGTAAAAAAAAAAAAAAAGGTGTTTCTTTTTCCCTATGTGGTTTGCCACTTCTTTCAGACCTGCCAAAATGATGTTATCATGTTTGACATGATGATAGTCCTGTTGCCATGCGTTGTATGGTGTGTATATACATCCAGTTTTGCGCTATCACCACTGTAGGGGGAAAAAAGTATTATCACTTCTGTTTTGTGGTGAGAGTCTGTGTTGTAGCTATGACATATGGACAAGAGAACTTTGTTGCAGCCACAATGCAAGTTCCCTTGCCAGATCTCAGTGTCCAGATTAAGAATACTTCCTTTCTCATTACATGACATCATCATGAACAAATGATATTAAATGGTAGAAAATAATCATTCTTGCATAATACCTTTACCTTTCATCTTGGATTTCAAAGCACTTTACAATCATTAATCTTTACCTCTTAACCCAGTAATCACATGAGTAAAGTCTTCCTCACACAGAAGAAACATTTCTAAATACTTTTACATCCTGTTGAAGATGAGAGAAGAAGCCAAGTTTACCCAGACAGGAACTGGGATTAAAATTAAGTACATCTGTTCTCCTTAACCATCTTTCTCCCTTTCAAATGTATCTCCAGATCCAGAAGTCCCAATAAATATTGACATGTAGGTGGTTTTGGTGCATATCTGAAACCTGATGCTGCTTGGTTTAAATTTAGGATCTCCAGCTGACACAGTTCTGTTGCTCCATAGAGAAATTACTTGTGTCATGTCATGTGTGTAATCACAGCTGTTTTGTTTGCTTGTTTCACAAATGGCTTTCTTCACAAGCTGGATTTTGTTCAATATGCATTACCAGTTCTAGCATATTGGTCAGCAGTGTTTGGGACAAGAGTAACACTTAACCAGAGGAAAAGACTTTTCCCATGTGAACAACCAGTGACTTCTCATCCATCCAAGCGCTCTGTATAGAGAAAGTATAGAAGCAAAATCTATCACTGGTACAAGAACATAGCTTAACTCAGGAAAAGCTTTA
The DNA here is from genome assembly GCA_013396655.1 of Campylorhamphus procurvoides. Taxonomy (NCBI): domain Eukaryota; kingdom Metazoa; phylum Chordata; class Aves; order Passeriformes; family Dendrocolaptidae; genus Campylorhamphus; species Campylorhamphus procurvoides. Next base: position 950,544 of record WBMV01000084.1, read on the forward strand.
AATATATTAACTGCAAGTTACCAGAAGATTTAAATTCTTCATAAAAGGCAAAATACTGCTGTGACTGCAAAGTCAGTTATTATTTCTTGTGCTTTATGTTCTGATTTTGTCCTGATTTTTAGTGTCATACTTGTTTGTTCTGGGGTGAATGGGCTTAGGGCCACTGTAAACCTGGACTTACTATCTGAGAGCCAAGGGTGTCAACCCTGTGAGTGAAATTGTTTCTTCTGATTGATATAACTCTGCCACTGAAATCCATAATATCAGGTTTTGATCCCTTGCATCCCTATGTGTGATCCACTGCCGCCTTTCACTATCTGTTTCTGCAACATCTTGACCACCTTTGTGTTTTTTTCTCATGGCTAAAAGCTGCCTCTTTGATATTATTTATCTTTAGAAGGAGTAGGGTTGGCAACAATTCAATACCAGAAAGCAATCTGGCACTAAGGCCTTCTATATATAACCACTTACTGAATTTACTGATTTTATTTTTTTCTTTGTATGGAAGTATTTTTCAGCTACTGTACCCTTTCAGATTCAAGCTGTTGTGCTGTTTTTTTGATCTTCCAATTTGATAACAGCATTCCAAGCATTTGGAAGTTTTCTTTTCACCATTTGTAGAAGAGTGCTAGGCTTTGACCCTGTCCCCTCCCGAGATGTTTTGAAACTTGCCCACACCTTTATTTACTGCAGACTGGATTACTGTGAGTCCTGCCAAACTTCCTGCTCAGCCACTGCTGTTCAAAGGTTTTATGAGAGTCAGTGTATGGGGAGCAGAAATTTATAATCTTTTTAAACTTTCAAGTCACTTTATTATTGATTGATTGTTTGCTGTGTGATGACATGTCCCTCTTGATTCACACTTGTGATTTGTTCTTGTATTATAAAAAATGTTTACAGCTTTGACTGTAGTCCAGTACTTCATGGATATAGCTGGAATAGTTAAAGAATTATTTAATTTTTTTAATTGTAGGATAAAATGGACTAAAAATAGATGATATACCAGTATTTAAACTGGGAAAAGATATGAATTGTGAACTTCAGAATAGTTACTTTAAGACTTTGAGGCAAAATCAGACAAAATCTGAGAGGGTTTGCAATAAGAAAACAAAATAATTGATGGTAACATAATAATAATTAACATAGTTTTATAGGCGATAGAGCTTGACAATGGACATTTAATGTGTATTTGTAGGTGTGGCTTATAAACATACCAATGCTGACTGAATATATGATTCAATTGTCCTCAAAACATTAGACATTCTTATTTAAAAAAAAAGAGAGAAATTCAGTGTTAAATACCTAGTTGACTGATAGTAAAGGAAAGGTGACAGTCAGTTCAATAATCAGGCAGAAGAAACACCCTAAATTTGGAAGTAGAAACTAGATACATTCAAGCCACAAATAACCTGCAACAGCAGGGTTTTTTTTATTCTGAGGCAAGCCAGTTCTTGGTGCAATCTTCTTTGGTATGCAGAAGCTTCTTTTATACTTGAGCCTTTTTAATAAAGACTAAAATACTTCTATAAGGGGTGCTATAATGCAAACAGAAAGTAGATGGTTAGATAGGAAATCAAGTTAAATGAAGATACATTTCCTCAGCTATTAATCTATGTATAGATCTTCCTTTGAGTCCAATTTTCCTCCTGATTATCAACTATATATATCGACTATGTGATATATTCAACATGTATTGAACTGGTAGAAGACATGGCTCCGTTCCTGTTATTTTCTGTTTCCACATACACGTGCAACAATTCACAAAGAAGGTTATCAGAAGCGGTGAAGTAGTGAATGGTTTTAAAATAAATCAATACTTTGAGTGGTTTAAGGTTCAGTTTCAGTAAAAAGCATGACTTCAGGTGATCCACTTACTTTGCATGACAATGGCATTGCTCCAAGGATCAAGCTTTAATCTCACTGGTCACTTAGGAAAGGCGTCTCTCCTTCTGAGCAGCCTACAAGTTTCCCAATTTACTACCTGAGTAAAGGCCTTTCTGCTAGTGGTGTTGGTGCTTCTTTTGGAACTATTTCTGGCATAAGGGGCAGATTCTTGCTCCTGGAGCATTTCTTAACCGGAGGCCAACTGATATGTTACACCTAGGAGAGGGGTTTTATTGTTCTGTCTGGTTTGTTTCTTAATTAGCCTTTTCTCCATGAAATCTGCTCTCGTGATCTCCCCAAAAGGTACACTGAATTACCTACAGATGGGATGTGACCAAGCTGAGCTCAAGCAGGTTTGCCCTTTGCATCCATTTCTGAACTTACCATATTGGATCAGGGAGGAGGGGGCAAAGGAGAAACTAAGCAAGTTACCCTCCAAGAAGAGAGTGAAGGCTGTGTTTAAGAACAGAAGAGAAACAGGAGCCTTGGAAGTAACATTGGTGCCCAAAAGTATTACTTTTTGTTCTGTACACAACTCGTTTTGCTCCATCTAATCTAAAAAATGCGTTTTCCTAATGACTTTTTGTTAAATAAAAGGTACACTGTTGAACTGTTTAATTGTACTTTGGCTGACTTGCACATATTTTCAAATCCTTATTTCCTAAGAAGTTTAAAGGAGATGGAGTTTTCCAAGGTCTCTGTTTCATTATTTCACCTATGTTTACTCGGGAAGTTTTCTTTTTAATTCAGTGTCCTCCCTCTTTCCCTCTACTTTCCTTCTTCTTTCCCTCTCTCCTCTCTGTTGCAGAACAGAGCCCTGGGCATTCCGACTTAGGCAGTTGTCCAAATCTATTTTAAAACAAAATTTTAAATCAAAACTTCTTGCAGCTATAGGGCGAGGGTCACATGTGCTTGCCCTGGGTCAGCAGCAAAACTTGTGTGGACATTGCAGACCCATTTCTCTTTCCACCCCCAGTAAATACGTGCATAATGTAGAGCTATTAAAGTGTAATTTTTCAGAAGAAGCCAAGGTCACCTTGTTCCACATAGGACCAGCTGAAAGAACTTTGGCTCAGAAAAAAGAGAGAAAGTAGGCATATCTTACCTAAGAAACATAATTTTTCCTGATTAAGAGCAAAGACCTAGCGAAGCATGTCTAGCTTTTGCAGCGCTGCAGCTTCGCTATTACCATAATAATATTACTTGGTATCAGAGGCAGAAAACTGTGGAACCTGAAATGCCATGCAGAGAAGGGAGGATTCCTGGCATTTTGCAGATACTGAGATATACAAAGCTTTTGTGAGTGCTAGTTCTATGTCCACACCTGCCAGATTTCCATAGTGAACCCCCAGTAATCCTCTAGTGATGTAGAAAGGTTGATACTTTGAACGCAACTTGGAGCCGAAATAGATGTTAACACATTTGAAACTGCATTTGTAGCTGCAAACATGCTAGTATTTGGATTATTTTCCCCTGATGTTTCTATGGTAGTTATCCTTGTGTGTTTTTCAGTTGCTTTTGAGCCACTGCTGGCTGTGAAAGAGAGACCAGTTTTTGCAGATGAAAGGCCAGCGATGATAGTGCTGGAATGTGACCTCGGACATTTATCAGAATGACATTGTCAGTCAGATGATACGGCATCCTTATTTTTCCGACCACTTCTGGCACGAAATCAGGTCAGTTCAGGATGAGGGCATATATTACCATGCCATGCATATGCCCATAAATGGCCTATTAAGACTCACAGTATGAAGTTAGCTTAATTAATGTGGAAAAGGTTTTATTTCAAAAACCCTCTATTGAGAGTAGATATTAAACATTGTTCCTCTGTCACTTCCAACCTGTTTTAAAAATCCGCTTGAAAGAAACCAGTGAGATTAGAGAAAAACTGGTTAGTCTCTCTGAAAAAAACCTAAATAAACTGCAATAGATATCAAATGAGGGTCATTTTCTTGCTGTGGATCATGGGTATTCTTCTGCTTAATAGGCCAAGGTCTCATAAAGTGTAAGTGATTATTCCTTCCTGACTCAGATTTGTGGAGTGGCTACAACAGTAACAGAAAAGCTGTTACCTACAAGAGAGGTTTTGAGTAAATGGTGTTACTTGGGTATAATTTCCCTAGCTTCCTTTTCCCTATCTGCCAGTGAAAATATTGGAGTCAAGTGTCTGGTGGACAGATTATGAGGGTGAAAGCTGGGACATTTTCAGCCTGGCATTGGTTTGCACTGTGAGCCAGTCACTTCCTAAAGCCACAACATGCACAGCTGCAAAACAGTGTGAGATTCAAGAGTCCTCAAAATCAAACCCTCCCTCTTGTAAATGCAGATTCTATTATTTCTATAGTACTACTTCTAAGATTGTACAGATCTGAGATTTATTTGTAGATTGTGCCCCTCAGAGCATTCCAAAGGGTCAGGAATATTGTGGGGTTTTGTTAGGGCACACAGATTAGGACAAGGCATGCAGGTGAGTCTGTCTTTAAGCTAAATGGTTGAAATGCCAGAAATGTGGTGCTTTTATATCTGGAAAAAGGAAATGTTTCTACTCCCCTTTTTCAGCTGTGGAAGAATTTCTGTTGTTGTTGCCATGATGAATCATGCAGATAGTAGTTATGCATGAATTATTGTTTCAGGATGAAACTCTGCCTAGTTTTTGATGTTTCTGCTCTTGAAAGGAGAACTGAGAATGCTTGTGCTCTGTATTCAATTCCATCTCTAATTCTTTGGCAGATGAATACTCTGGATGATGCTTTTGTTTGAATATTTAAATAGCATTCATTTTGTACACAGACAACAAGATCTCTGATATTCTAGAGCTGAAAACTTTAAAATCAGTTAGTAAGTAAGTTGAAAATGACAATTTCAACCAGTTACACCTTTATGTTTGTTTCCAAGACAGTTTTTTAGGCAAGCTAAAAAGATCAAGTGTTTCTTCACAACAATGCCCACCCCAGACCAAAGGAGAGCAGTGGGAGACTCATCCATGTTACAATTTTTGGTTTAAGCCTGTTTGTTTGCGTTTGAAATATAATATTGTGGTAGACTAATTACAGAAATAGGAAGCATTTTGGAGTGAATGAATGAGCAAGATCATCTTCTTCTTGGTGGACAAGTGCCTGAGTGCTGCCAGTGATAAGGTGAACAATTTCTAACATGTACCTATCGAAAAAACAAGGATCAATTTAAGCAGCATTTTGACTCATCAGTTGAGTTTTGAGCATGCTCATAATTTTCAGACTAGTTTTGAATCCCATGTTTGGGAAGTGACTGGATGTATTGGCTGAGTCATTTTCTGGTGATTAAGTGGTATGTCTGAACAGGAAACATACTGCAAAAGGCTTAGGGGGGTTATAAATAGAACATGTTCTGAGGGAAAATTGTTATGCAGACAGCAAAGTCTGTTGATCCATGACTGCATAGATGTTGTCTGCTGTACACCACCAGTATTTTTAATGAAAATTCTCTTTTTTTTTTTAAAGAAAACAAACCCCCAAAAACTTTAATTACTCAATACTATTTCTTTACATCTTTATTTTGTTTAGATGAATGTCCAGGGACAGCAGTCATTTTTAAACTTCAAAATAAACTGTCCTTTTGTTTTCAAAGCGTACTTTTTGATTCCAAGAACACATTTCTTTCAACTTACCCTTGTTAAAGTGGCAGAATCCTGACTTGCTGTGAACTTCCTGTGTGCTTTGTTCTGTGATACAGTCAGTGTATGTCCCATGTCACATGTGCAGAGAGAGCAGGGAATGGGACACAAGCTGGGAATTCCAGCATTAACACAGCTTCTGCCACTGGCAAACTAGTGACCTTAGACAAGTTTTCCCATCATTTGCCTAGGTTTTCCTAGAACAGTGAGTTATCTTCACTTTGTTCTTCTGCAAAAGTAAAATAACAACTGTTCCCCCATTTTAGAATGGTGAATACAAAGCATAACAGGATTCTGTATAATTCCCTTGAAGTCAATGACTTTGTCCACAAAACCAGAAAAAGCATCTTTCCTCTCCCCCACCCCCCTCCAATTAGCAGCAAACTCAGGACCCCTATCTGGTCATATTACAGTGTAATTTACTGACAAACAGATCACTTGACTGGAAAGAGCAGCTCTGCCATTGTTTAAAGAGGAGCTATGTTGCTAACGCAGGAAGAAAAATATTGTGGACAAGTAATGGAAATAAACCCAAACTTCCATAATTTATAGCTGGATCCAGAGCTAACCAAAGCCAGGAGGAGTCTTTCCACTGACTTCATCAAACTTTGCATATTTGTCCTCAGAAGTGCAAGCAATACAGCGCAGCCAGGCCCTGGGAGATGCTCCAAGCCCTTGTTCTCAGCTGACCTTCTTTGGCCAGAGCTGCCTGGGTGACACTGGTACTACCCACAGTGCCCAGGGCAGGCCAGAGGAAAACCTGGAACAAAAGAATGCTGTCGGAAAACCAGAAGAGGCTACATAGAAATAACAGTAAATGGTAGCAGTATTATGGCTTCTTTTGCCTCCAGGCAAGAGCCTACACATTTATAAATAATGACATGCAGACATTAGTTTAGTTTAAGATGCTTATTGATGCTTTGTAGACTAATGTTTTAAGCAGAACAGAAGGCAAGAGTGGGCAAGTTTCCAAAATCTGGATATATTATGAAATAAAAACATGCATATAAACTTTCTCTCCAGGAGCACACAGTGAAATGTACGTGTTTGCTAAAAATCCTAATACCGAATACTAAAAAAAGTCCTACTCTGTCTCTGCCTGGAGAAAATTATAAGAGAAGTGGCCAGGCTCATGAAAGACAGCAGTCAATTAATTCAATTCATTAAAGCAAAAAGCTGCTCGAAATGCAGAACTTCTTTTTGATAAAAAGGTTTAATCTGTAAAGTTTCACAATAAATCATTCTCTGAAACAGTCTGTTAGACAGCAACTGTATTTCACTGAAATTTAATATGAATTATCCATGTATAACTAAACTTCTGTTTATCATCTGGCAACAAATATTTGTCTGTGTGGGCAAAAAACCAGACAGTGATCTCTTGATCACCGGGAAGTAAACAAAACATTTGAATCCTGTGGAGATATATCAAACTGACTTTCTAAAATTTTGAAAATACCTTGTAGTCTTTAGCTTATACATTGCTAAACAGTGTGTTGGTGAAAGGGTGATGGCAGATGCATATCTTGAAAGAGCAGCATAATTGCTGCTCATTAAGAAATCGCAAGGATGCAATATATAGCTAAAACAAGTACTTCACACGCAGAAAGAAGAGCTTGCAAATTAGGAAGGCTCAACAGGCAAAAGAAGACTTTTGAGCTGTGCTGAGTTTCACGGGTCAATCCCATGTATGAATTGTAAATATTTCCCTGTGAAGGGCACTTGAAAGGAATGCCAGTTCCGTGAGCAAGGCGGAACAATCGCATAGCAAGCTGGTGGACCAAGTTTCTGCTCAGTAGGATTTCCCCTGGGAATGTGGCAGTTGTCAGTCTTCATTTCAGCTGTTGAGAAAACGCACTTGTGCCCAGGCTTTGTTTTCTCCCCAAGTGCTGCTGTTGCCGTTCCAGGGAGTTCAAAGTGGTTTTGCTCTCGGTGTGTTCGGGCTCCTCCTCCACCAGCTGAAATCTGTTATTTCAGACTCTGGATGCAGAGGAGCAGCAAGGGTGGAGGGATGCCAACTGCCCTGTTGACAAATTTGCAGATGCACGGGACCCTTTTTTTTTGAATCAAAGAATACTTCTTTTATGCTGGCACTGAAACTGGAAAGCTACTGGCAGATGGTGCAAGTCTGAAAAGGTCTCCCTTTATGCTGCGCTTGTTTGTTTGAAGTTGCTAACATGACATGTTTAAACACTATATGATGGAGTCCATAAAAATATTTTGCAGGTTGTCAGGAACAATATTGCTTGTGCTGTGATCCGGTGAGATTGTGTGAGCTAAAATCCAGGGAACAGGAGGCTGTTCAACAAGCCTTGGTGTTATCCAGTTTGTGGGGTGGCACCTCTCTGCCAAGCACAAAGCCAAGGGCCAAATGGTGGTGGCAGGAAACTGCAGAGCCTGCCATCCCTGGGGGAGGCAGTGCTGGGACTGAACTACCCGCAGCCTCCTTGACATCTCCCAAACGTATGGCAGGAGAATCACCACGGGAGGAGAATGGCCATGGCCTTATTCCACAGGTGGTCTCAACCTTGCTAAATGTTTGCTGAAAAACTTCTTTAGCTCTGCCAGGTGGGCTGTAGCACAGACCTTCCCCCTCATAAGCAGTGCCAAGGAGGACCGTACGACCCCGAGTCCCCCTGGATTTGGCAGAGGGGTTTCAGCAGTGCTGAGCTCCTCTGGGAGCAGAGGTGTTATGTAAGGCTGGGCTCTGCCCTACAGATTTATGGAAAACTGACAATGCTGGCAGGGGGCCCATTTAACTGGGAAAACTGAAGTTGACTAAGCTTGAACAACTTAATTTTAACACACAAGGTTAAACAGGTAAATGGCTTTAGGCGTCATTTAAGAAACCAGGGATGAAAGGGTGGAAACAGGAATAAGCTGCTTTTTTTTTTTTTTTCTTTCTGTGATCAGATAAGAAAGATAAATCTTCAGTGCTGCTGTATCTGGATACAAAATTAAAAACCCCTGAAGTTGCAGTGAGTAATTAAAAAGCAATTAAACTTTGAAGAGAATATTCCCAAGCAGCACTTTGAGAACACGGTTTTATTTTTACTCAGTGAGAAGTCCAGTCTTTTGAGGATAATTTTCCTAAGTTTAAGGTAGTGATTAGAGACCTATAACTCACGACTTTATAATGCCAGGTTTAGGGAAAAGTCTCTTTTGTGTCTGCATTGTGGGCAGGCTGTCAGTGCCATGAATACCTTCAGCTTTAGCAGTTCTGTCGCTGTGCTGCTGTCAACTACTGAGTCCTTGCTTTTAATAGATGTCTTGGTCTTTTTTCTTTTTTCTTCTTTTCTTTTTTTCTCTCTCTCTTTTTTTTTTTGCAGTTACTTTTTGCTTTAAATGAGCATAGTATTGACTCCAGTGGAGGCTGAATGAAATTTTCTCTTATGAATAAGCAGAGTAGTGAAGATTGTCAATATGTACATTTCACTGAGCATCCCCACTTACCTCCTGTACCACAACAACTAAGCAGTTTTGAAGAGAGTTTCCATATGCAAATATTTGTAACGTATATAAATCATTCTGAAATGTGAACCTACAGGTAAACTAAATTTTTATAAGTGTCAACACGTCTTGCTGATATTTCTGTGGAACCTGTAGGTCCTTAGTTATTCCCCTCTATTGACAGTACCCTTTGAAAACCCATAAATGGCAATAAACCTGCATAACTCTCGTTTCTTAGCAACCTTATTTTTTTAAACAAAGGGGATTTGAATACATATAATTTATTTATTTTATGCTGTCAAGACAGACAATGATGTATAACAGACAAAACTAATACCCAGCAGTTGCTGGTTGTTTTCTATTATCTCCATAGAGCAAGTTGGAAACATTTGTGTTAGATAATTAAAAAAAAAAAAAGACTACATCTTCTTCCTAGCCATTCCTTCCTGGCTAAGCAATGGAAGTGAGATCATCTCTTCTCTAATACAGCATAATGCAGCACAGTAAATGATCAGTCACTAGAATCTCCCAAAGTAAACTCTGGCATTGCCAAAGAAAGTACCTCCTTCTTCCCCGAGATTTAGCACTGAACTTCTAACATGGATTTGCTCATGTATATGGAGTCATGGACATTAAAGAAACAATTACAATAGCCCGGACTTACCAGAAGTGTTTAACTTAAAAATGAAGAATGAGAATCTGTGAAACTGGAAGGATGGCACTTAGAAGTGTTGTGGTTTCGTCCTTGAGTTAGGCAAGTATGTCTGAGTGTTCAGCTGTCTGAGAAACAGTAATTTCCCTAAAATATCTCTGCACTCTGAGTTATCGTGATGGTCCTCACTGGTTCAAACTCTCTGTCATTCTTCCTTTAATGACACTCAGGGAAGTCTTTGTTCAGTAACACCCACAAAACACAAATAACATTTAATTAAATAAAGTCTCTGCTAAGATTTAATATGCTAAGATCAAAGCATGTGGAAAGTGATCTTTGTCTCTGACAGAAGGTTTCCCACAGACAAGAAATAATCTCAGGTTCTTGCTGACAACACATACAGAAAGGTTAATTTGTATTAAGAATGTGCGTACAGAAGGTTCCCTTTATTCACTGAGAGTCACATTCTAGGAACTGTTTCCATACTAAATAAACAAGACTTCTGAGCTGTTTTTATTGTTTGCATGTTTAGGTATTTTTTTTCTGTTCTCATAAAATTTCCCCAACATCTCTAGCACAGATCACTGTATTTTCCTTCTGATACAATCTGAGGCACCCTCTCTGCCCTGTTTTGCAATGTGACGTCCTTCAAGCAGCTGGCAGTTCCCTGCTCCTGCAGATGTTTTAGCACCCCAACAAAGCAGAATCTACCAGCTGCACATGTCCTGGAATCATTTGCCTGTGTGCAAGCTTAAACTTCTTTATCACTTGAGCGGACACTGAAGTTTCACTTCTCTCTGCAAAGTCTTAATCTGAAATCAAGTATGGCCAAACTCAGAGCACATTTGCAGAGAAGGTGTTAGTACAGCAGTGCAGGAAGGAAATCTTATCAGCTTTGCTGAGCTCGGTGGGTTAGTTTTACAGAGAGTCGTTTGTCAGCACAATCCAAAGCAGCAAAGCTGCAAGCACTTGCTGGGGAAATGAGGCCTGATCCAAAGTTTATTGGAATCCACGCAAAACAACATCTAATTACTTGATCCTTTTCTCTCTGAAGTCAGTGACATGTTGACAATTATTTAGGAGCTCTAAGGCTTTGATATCTCTCATGTATTCTCAGAGTAGTGACTACTGCAAATCAAAGAATCAAAAGCTTTTTCTTTTTTTTATTCCTTTGAGCACAAAACCCCAAGTGTCAGAAATTAAAATATCTGTGGAATAAACTCTGATGACTCAGGATTAATAAAATTAAGACTTTTAGTGATATTCCTTAAGGAAATAATAAAAATATATCCCCATGGAAGACTAAATCTTTTAACAGCTGACTAAAAGACTGACTACAAGGACAGGAAAGGGATAAAATGCAATTCTTTATTATAATTATTTATTCTACCCTTCCTAAGGTCTGCTTTATTTGATTATCTGTCAAATCTTCTCAAAATTCAAACACACCTTGCAAAATGATACATGCCCCAAGAGAAGTTTCAAACTTCTTAAAGGTTCTGGTTGTTGCTTTTCAGAACTCAAAGATGTTTCCCTGATTTGTAATTGCAACATCACCAAGGCTGACATTATCCCTTAATGAAGTAAAATGACACTGAGACAGGACTCTATTATAGGAATAAAAATGGGATTATAATTTTTTTCCAGACTAGAATGAGAGTTATCTTAAAGAGTGTGAGGCTCGTTTCTTCTGCCTTCAAAGAAGGATTTTTTTTGATTCATGAGCTAAAGATCTGAAGAGGCTGGTGCTGGCTAGCTGGGTACTCTCTATATGAAATTGCATTTAGCAAAGTGTTTGAGGATATGAATCACTTGAATGACACCAGGAGCAAGAGGTCGTCCTGTGCTCAGATTTGGTGTATTATCAGAAATTTTATGTGCAGTAAAATCCTTTTTAGCTTCAGAGAGATTTAACGATGATGCAAAGAATGAAATTTCCTAGATTTGTGTCAGTAACCTGCATTAGCCCTATCTCCTTTTTGTCAAGATATCAGAGAAAATACGCACGGAAAAAAATAAAACCACCCACACGCCCCAAACCGAAACCCCAGAGGATTTGCATTGAGGAAAGAGGGACTAATGTTCCCAACCTGGGCATGTGTTACTGGCCAGGTGTGCTGTGGGATGGTCTGTTGGAGCTTGCTTTCTTGAAGGGTAGAGGCAGCACAGGGCAAACACAAATCCTGGCAGTTCTGTGCCAGCATGGGAGAGCCCCACTACTGTTTCTACAGCAGAAGTAGTAAGTGTGTGAGAAATTGCTACTATGAGGAAGGCAGGATGATGAAAGACCCAACCTCAAAGTTCTCTAACAAATGAACTTGTAGTCTTCTATGGGAAGAGGGCTGGAAAATTAGCTATGTGTTTTGTAGGTAGTTCTGGCTTCTTTTAGTGGACCAAAGTATTTTTAACTGTTCCTCAATAGATGTGTATAAATCTGCTCATGTGTTTGGAAACTTGAATAGAAATGTTGTTTAGAAGGTGTCTCACACTAGAATAGTCCCTTTATATGCTGAGGGTATTATCTGATACATCCAGGATTGGGTAGGAAGGGCTATTTCCTGCACACGAGGTAAGAAAATCCAGCTATTCCGGGCTCTAGGAAAATTATATGCTCCCACATACAGAATCCAGCTTCCTTTCCTTAGATCTGTTTTCTTTGCCTCACTCTATAAAGCAAAATTCCTTTAAAAGAACCACTCTAGTGGCTTTAAATGTTCCTGTAAAACACAAAGCATTAGTGAAGGAAGATAATATAAAAATTTGTATTTAGCTACTGGTTCTCATTAGAGGTGAGTATGATGACTAACCTCAAACTGAGTGCAGGAAAACACCATTCATGGGATGTAGCAGAATGTCAAGGTTTCATCCTCGTAAGGGGTTTCCACCCTCATAAAGTAAGGAAGTCTTACTACCTGCACCCTATACATGATACATGATGTATAGATGAATTCTCAAAGTCATAAAGGAGATGAGTGGTGGAGGAGGGAACTCAGCAGGGTCTCCTGAGAGCCAAGCCATCTCTTTTGTATGAGAAATTCAGTTAACTTTGAAGAATACCACAAGAAGGGCTTTTATTGTGTTGGACATGTAGATAGGATTACATTTGCAAGAATTTGAATACATAGGCTTGCACATGTCAGGAAAGGGAGTGCTGCACATGATCAGCCACAGTGAGGGATGAACTGCCTACAGCAGAGTTAGCAGGCATGGCTTTATACCAGTCGATAAGGCTGGATTGTTTTTTTGTGAGGCCTGTTCTCATATTCCTTTTTCCTATCCTTTCAATGGGGAGAACAGGCTATGATGGAACAAAATAAAAGACAAAAAATTACAAAGCAGCTGCACTGTTGAAAAATGGGCTAGGAATTTGGTCTCACTGGAAGGGGAGGCTGTGCAGCACCCAGGGAAGTAGCTGCTTCTCTTTATGGATGAATGTCCCAGGCTTCACAGAAGAGAGGGTGGGTTAGGACAGCCAACAAAGCCCCATGTAATGCCAGATTGATGGTTCCTGATTAGTGTTTGTTAATCTAATCTTTACTGAAGTGTGTTCATCTTAGCCCAGAGTGATTAGATTAGACTGTATCTTAGTTATGTTTTCCTTTGGAGAGGGGTAGGTGTGACTGTGAATAAAGAATTTCTTAATTCTGGTTAAGTAACATCTAATGAAACATAATTTTTAAAGATGCTTATGATAATAGTTAAAATCAGTGTGTGTGAATTATGCATACATCTTTCAGCCATTTCAAAGATCAAATAGTTAAGGACAATGAGTAAATATACTAATTATATTTATTAAATAGCAAGGTCCTTGGTGGTCTTCAAGTATCTCCATACATGTTTCTGTAGTGATGCATAAAATTTTTGGAAAGAGTTGGCAGAAGAGAGTTATCTTTTTATGGACTTATTTTTTCTGGACGGAAGGACAACTGTGAAGGTGAAGAGACACAGAGGAGGCCAGTGCTCTAAGCATCTTTCCTAACCAATAAGGAACAGCTATCCTAAAGAAGGAAGTTTTGGAATATTTCCCAGTAGGGGTTAAAATCTTTCTGACTTTGTATTTTCTAGGTTTTCTGGCTCTCAATGGTGGACTGAAACTAGGAAGACTTTGTACAAGTCATATAGATATTATTTCTTTCACATACTCATTCCCTTTACTAACTACAGATCCCTTTCTCTGGAAGTTTGCCACGAGCATTTTCTCATTCCTTGTTCTTGCCTTCCCCAAGGCTGCTAAAGAAGATAGCCTTTTAGATAACAGGGAAATGGTATGCACCATTATTTCTATATCCTTACTTTTATCACTTTGAGGAAAAAGTACACTTAATCTTCTGAAGTTAAATAAGCACACAAACATCCTGCAACTCTAAGTTAATGATTGAGTAAAACTTGGGTTCAGCCAAGCCTGATGGAAAAACCTAGAAGACAAATTTCAACCCAAATGAGAGGTATTTTCTACAACAAAATTCCTGCCTTATGATCAACAAATTAGAGACTCAGTGAAACACTTGGGTCATTAGAGATTATGTTACATTCAGCTGTGCGTGGATAAAAAGGGCCACATTCACACTTGTTTTCTCTCCATGTTATCCAAAGCCTCTTCACATTTGGCTCCCAGGAGGCAAGTGTGAAAAAGGTCAGAGAGCTCATGTCATGGCAGACCAGGGTCTGGCTCCCTTGCTCTGCCACAGCCTTCTTCAGTGTCATGTAAGTGTAGTGTCTGTGTGGGACATGGCAAAATATTTATTACTATTTGAGGTTACCTACAAGGTGGGCCTGCTGGGGCTCTTATCAAACCTTTAGACAGGTATGAGCTTTATTTCGTTTACCCTCCCTGTTGCAGCACTTCAAGTGATTCTTTGTTCCTTTTTCATCAAACTTCCTTTCTGCAGTCAGCAAATGTTGTCAGTGTTCATCCAAGCCCGGTTTGCCGCAGTTTCAGTGCTGTTAGTCAGTCACGTTAGCTGTCGATCTTGCACTTTCTTTCTAGTCGTTTTCTATCTGCTCGCTGACCTGAATCTTCTTGACGCATGAATCTTCTCCCGAATGCACGACAGCCTTTAAGCTTCCTCAAAAAGAGAACGTAAACAGGCAAGAGAAACCGCCCCGAAGTTCCCCATTCGAACAGAACTTAGACAAGACAAACCCCCCCGAGTTCCCCATCGCGCTCCGCCGGACGCGCTGTCCCTGCCCCGCTTTCCCCTGTGACAGGGGCAGCTCCCCGGCCCCGCTCGGGGCTGGACCCTCCGGCCGGGGCTGCGGGGCTCGGAGGAGCCCCAACCCCGTGCCAACCAGGGGATGCGGGGCTCGGAGGAGCCCCAACCGTGTGCCAACCAGGGGATGCGGGGCTCGGAGGAGCCCCAACCGTGTGCCAACCAGGGGATGCGGGGCTCGGAGGAGCCCCAACACTGTGCCATCCAGGGGATGAGGGGCTCGGAGGAGCCCCATCCCGGAGCTGCGGGGCACACGCACCTTGCGGCTGGCGGGGCTCGCCCGGCGCTGGGGCTGGGACAAGGACAAGGGCAGGGGTAGGGGCAGACTGTGACACGGGGCAGGGTTGGGGCTGTCACCCAGGGTTGGGGCAGGCTGTCACACGGGCTCAGGACAGAGGCAGGCTGCCCGCCCCGTCCCGCCCCGGCCGCGGCCCCGCCCCGCTCGCAGCTGCCCCGCTCCGCGGCAGGGCGGCAGCAGCGGGAGCAGCATGTGGATGTGGATGTGGAGCGGAGCCGCCGGTAGGTCTGCGGGGCGGAGCAGGTGCGGCGGCACCGGGATCAGCACCGGGATCCCCGGGGCGGGCGGAAGGGAGGGAGGGAGCGCAAAGGGCTCGGTCCGGCTCGGCTCGGCTCGGCTCGGTTTGGCTCTGCGGGCGGCGGCGCTCGGCGCGGTGC
>WBMV01000084.1:966286-1094470 GCA_013396655.1 Campylorhamphus procurvoides
AGGGCTGTACTCTTGGGTCGGGCTGTACTGAGCCGTACTAAGCCGTGCCGGGCTGTACTCGCGGGTCGGGCTGTGCTGAACTATGCTGAGCCGTATTGAGCCGGTCGGGGCGCTGCCCCCTCCCCGCTCCGTACCTGTCCCCTTCTCCCCGGTCCGTCCCTGTCCCCGTGGGCCATAGCTGTCCTCCCCTCCCCGGTCCGTCCCCTCGTGTCCGGGGCTGGGCCGGACCTGGCGGCGCAGGAAAGCTCAAAATAATCTTTTCGCTCGGCGAGCACCCGGCGATTAAGGCAGCCAGGCGCTTTCCAAATGTGTTACAACACTGAAGTGGGCTATTAGTTTGGACGCGTGTTAATGAGTGTGTTGATCAGCGTAACATCCTTCCCTGCTCGCCCTTTGGGCTAATTGAGTGTGGCACCTGCTGGGTTTCTCTTTGTGCTTTGAAGTGTTTGTTAACCTGTGATGGTGATTGTCTTGTCACGTTCGCTCCGGTTTTAATGTGTGCATTCTGCATGGAACTTCAGATAGTTGGCCGTGAGTTGGCTCGCAGACCGATGATTGTAGATTTATTTGCCCCAAGGCTTATAGGGTTGAACCAGTATCAAAAACTTTTAAGTTCTCCCTCAAGCTTATCGGAAGAGATCTGGAGGACTCTGTCGATTTTAAAACGCTGTTTGCAATTGGCAACCTTGCTGGTACCTTCAGCCAAAACGAGATGTGAGCGTGGAAACAGAACTGCCTTCTTGTACCTAAAGATGGTCCCTTGCAGGTCCAAACGGAGGCGTGTTTGCATGGCCAGGAAACTTCATGGCAGCCTGGACTTTTTTATTTTATTTTTTTTCCTCCCGTAGAGACTCTAAACCTTGTAATAAGGTGGAGCAGCACAGTCCCCTGCTGCCAGGGCCAGCTGGGGTGTCGCTGCCCCCTCTCTGGCTCTGCTGTTGGTTTTGAGGAAGTTCTTAATCTCTCTGTGACTCAGTATCCTAATCTTTAAAATGGCTTAATAAGACTTGTCACGCTTGCCTCCCAGGGACATTAACATCTAATTGTTGTGTATGAAGTGCCTTGATCTGGGAGAAAAGAGGGCATCTTGCTTCCCTCATTTCCCCACTCTGTGTTGGGTGCTAATTATGTTACATGGGTGGAAAACAGATTATCCAACACGAAACTGGAATTCATGGCTGTTATCATTGACACAAGCACTCTAAATGAGTGTATGTCAACTTATACTTAGTTTGAGCTGTCCGGGTGTTTCTCTAAACGCAGTGGAGTTTTTCCTTTCTGGAGGATGCATCTGAGAAATGTGCTGCTAAAGTACTGGACTGAAGCATCAGCAAACTTTTGCTAACTCTAGAGATACTACACAGTTTTTCTCTATGTATTATGAGGTAGGTAAGGTGTTAAGAATTAAAACTCACTTAACATTTTTATGTTCAACCTGTTTTGTCATGTTTCGTTTCTTTTGAAATTGAAAAAATCCATACGTTTTTACAGTTCTCTGCTTGAAAATACAAGCTGTCTTTAAAAATATAAATTTTATCTTTGCAACCATTTTACTTGCTGCCCAAAGCAGTAATTAGCCACTTTAGTCCCCTGACTTGAATCTCACCCTGTGTCCTCCTTATCACTGCTGCCTCCCCCTCGGGCAGATAGCAGAGCCTGCAGTGGCAGTGGCACAGGGCTGGGATGATGGGGTCACCAACGACATACACCAGAAGGCATCAGGATTCCATAAATCAGCTGATGTGAGTGGACACACCTCCTCACAGCACAGGAAGAATGGTCTTTTTCTCTTAAAACCTTGGGCTGAGAAATTCTCAGCCCTTTTCCATCTTGGTTTCTCCTTGCTGCAAGGCTGTGTGATGGGAGGCTGCTTTGTGGCAGGGCTGACTAGCCAGGCAACAGCACATTTGACTCATATTTGGTTCAGTTCTCCTTTTCAGCATTGTTGCTGCAATATATCTCATGCCCCATGTGAAACAGACCTGTCAAGTTGATCCCTGACAAATAAAGCTTTTAAAATGCTGCTTGACATTTTTTACACTTAATACTACTAGGGAAAGGTATTGGAGATGTGTCTTACAGTGTGTGTGGAGAAATGAAGTTCTGATGGGAAAGTGAAGCATGCTGCATTGAAATTCCTCTTGCAATGTAGTCTGCAGCAAGGGATGTGACTTTTCCTACCCAGTCTGTAAAATTAGGTGAATTCTTAACAAACAAGTATAAAGAAAAACACACAGAAATGGGAAGTGTTTTTTGTTTAAAACAGAATTTTTTGTTTGCTTTTTTGTTCTTAATTGTCTTAATGTTGCTCTAAGGTTGTATAGCAGTACTGTATCCCTGATACTAGGGTGGTGGTTGTGCTGCCGTTTGTGAAGAGTTCAGCTTTCTTTCAGTTTTGTCTAGAATGTAGAAGTAAAAATTATTTGAAAAGTGTTTGTCTCTACTAAAATATGCTGAAGCAGAGTTTTCTTGTCTGGTGTCCATATTCCATGCATTATGGAGATGAGAGAGCCTGTGTTTTCACTGGAGATGTTCTTTAAGTGTAAGAAAGCATAAAATGAGAGGTGATTGCAATCTGGTTTCTCCTTGAGTATGCTTTAAGTCTTTCACCTCTTCTAGCACATACCTTGTATCTGCTCCAGCTGCCTCGCTGCTCTGGTATTTTATAATTAATACCTTGAAAACTCAAGGGAAAACTTTCAAATGCTATGTATTTCCCATTGTGACTCTTCCATGTGGCTGTAACATTTGTTGTGAGTCGTTGGTAAGTTGTACCTGTTCCTCAGGAGTCCTTCATCTGTTTGATTCTCTTGGTGTCAAGAGAAAAGCTCTCTTTTCTAGTGGAAAAGGCTTTGCTTCTTAAGGACATGGTGAGTTTTGTTCCCTTAAGATGAAGACAATTTCAGGTGATTGAAATTGAGATCTGCCTCCTGATGGTCCTTGTGTTTCCTCAGCTTGCTCAGGTGTTGGATCCAGAGCCAACGAGCTGCAGAGAGGTTGCTTTGTGTGTCTGTCCCAGCAGCCTGGCTTTTATCTGTAAAATAGATGTGTGCCTGTATAACGCACATTTAGCGTGTGCATTTTGTGTGTGAGCAAATTGTTTCTTGGATGCGCCTTTTCTTTTCAAGCTCTTCGTGAGTGAGGAGTCCATGAATTTGAAAAACAGCCTCTGCTCTGGGTCTGGCAGTGCAGGGATGGCACACTGTTTGCTTTGCTCATCGCTGGGACCAGATTTAGAGGTGTTTATGCTGCAAATTGACTCTTTCAGAAGTGGTATTAGTAGTTCGGGGTATTCCAACACAGTACATTAGACTGTTTCAAAAAAATACAGATATTCTAAATTAAGGCTTTGAAGTGTCCACTGATTCAGTGACTATGCAGAGACATAGTTAATATTGTATTGTGACACATTCTAGAAATTGCTGTGTTTATTTTTGACATGGAGAAGATGACTAACTCTTTCATCTATGCATAGCTACATTTACAAGCAAGTAAAAACTTCCCCAAAATGATCTTTAGACATTTAGTTCCATGAAAGGAAAAAAATTCAGACTTGTGCTTAAATCTGAGCTGTGTGTGCTGCCCTCTTCCTGCTCTGAGCTTATAACCCTGTGTTCAGTGAGAGTTTTGTTTTTGAGGGTTTTATTATCTCCTCCAATTTTTGTGGGTAGTTTCCTATATGGGGCATGGGGCAAGAGAGACCCCATTCTGTGTTGGGAAAGATAGACTCTACCACAGCACAAATTGTAAGACACTGCTGCTCTAGCTTCTGTGAGGTCAAATTCTGATTGCTCTTTTTCAATCAGATTGCTCTATTTCAGTGTCCTGGTAGCACTGATGTACCTAGGAGGAAACTTGAGTTCATTTCTTCTTTCTTTTAGCCTCCTAGAGCTGTGATGGTAAGACCTGGTGAGGCAGGTGCTTCATTGAATTGTGTGATGGGAATATGTAAATTAGATTTAAACTTTTGTACTTGGCACTGACATCTCATCTGCCGGAGTCTGGAGAAATAGTGCCAGCAGTTTCTCCACTTGCTGCATTCAGCCAAGGGGAAATTACCAATTCAGTTTTTAATATGAGTGTGCCTGGCGTTGTAAGTGTGTGTTGTGGAGTTTTGGCTTCCTGAAAAGCAGTTTCTTTGGATCTGTTAGTCCACAATAAATCCTTCTCAGACCTTTTAAGCTTGCAGCTTATTGCCTGTTTAGACTGCAGTAGTGCCCAAAGGGCTGTTGCAGTTCATCGTTCTGTATTACTGCCATAGCCAAGCATCAAAATAGAATTCCCAAAGCCATGTGAAATTTTTGTTGGGAATGTGCTGGGATGTTTTGTAATGAACTTTAAATAGTCTTAGGGTAATTCAATAGACCTTATTCTAGCCTTCCAGTGCCTAAAGGGGCCTACAAGAAAGCTGGAGAGGGATCTTTTACAAGGGTGGGTAGTGGTCTAAGGACAAGGAGTAATGGCTTTAAACTGAAAGAGGGCAGGGTTAGATTAAATGTCTGGAGTACATACTTCATTTTGAGGGTGATGAGAGACTGGAACAGACCATTCTATGATTTTTTTTTTAATTTTTTTACTATAGTGTTACTTGTGGAAGCCTAAGAATAGTAAAATACTTGGTTCAGATAACATATTTTTCATTTTCACACTTGAAGAGGCAACTCCAGTAGCCAATTGTAAGGCTTTTATATCTTCCAAGATGTTTTTTCCTAGTCTTACCATGTGCAAATTATGTATGATGGAGTCAAGCAAAAAATTAACAATTTTGTCAAGAGCAAAGCAGAAGGTGGAGCAGGAGCAGAAGACAAATTTTCCCCTCTATTTGAGAAGACTTGTGTTTGGCAGATAGTGGAATTCTTTTTCCCATGTAATCGGATAAGAGTGTATTGCAAAGACCATAATCTGTATTATTGGCT
Source organism: Campylorhamphus procurvoides (assembly GCA_013396655.1). Lineage (NCBI taxonomy): Eukaryota > Metazoa > Chordata > Aves > Passeriformes > Dendrocolaptidae > Campylorhamphus > Campylorhamphus procurvoides. The sequence continues at coordinate 971,203 of WBMV01000084.1, forward strand.
GAGGTGAGCCCCATCTGTTAGTGGTGTTAGGGATGTGCAATACCCTTGCCCTCTAAACTTGTGCATGCAGGGAGCAGCACAGAAGGAGTTAGAGGAGCAAATGCAGGCTCTGCTGCAAGTTGCTAAAAACAAAGGGAGGAATTCATAATGCAGTGTTCTCTGCTGACACCCTTTCCACCTGAAGAAAGCTGATTAAACTTGAACTTTACAAGATATTGGTAGCTTTTGGTTTCTGCTTATTCATTAATTAGGCTTCCTTTTCTACAGGTTCATCTATTGTATGTGCTTGTTATTAGGCTGTTCATTATGGTTTTTCTTTATGCTGTGTCACCTTGCACTGATCTGGGGAATAATTTTAAGTGGCAATCTGAGCTGTTTAGGAGAAAATTCAGGGCTTGTGTTGCAGGAAGTACTTGGGCTTGACTTTTGGTAGTAAATGTGGAGTCAGTGCTAATTTTTTTTTAATCACCTCTTTGTCATCGTTTCCCCTCAGGTGTAGATCAGACACAGTTTATGCTTGTACACTTCATTTGGTGTTGGTTTTCTCCTTTCAGGGACAGTAAAGAAGTGAGCATCCTGAGACAAGAACTTAACTTTTCCAGGTCTCATTTCCATCCTGGGTGGACTGAAGGAACTGCTGATGGAATGCGGTATTTGGGCTTGGATAATTTATGTGGTTGAGTTTGCTTTCAGATCTGATCTCCTGGATTTCTGCTCAGTACTTGGTTTTCTTTCCTCTTTCACTGAGTGCTACAGACTCCTATGGTTGCCACCTATGCAGCCAGCTGTTTCTGTCACTTCAGAAAATTACTGAAAATAGCTGTTTCAGTAATTTCATGGCTGTAGGGACAGAAGAATATTGAAGTCATTGAATATTGGAGCCATTTTTCAGTGTTAAGAGCTTTGCTTCAGAGGATGAATGCAGAATGTATGTTCCTCCCATTTTTATCTATGGATTTTTAAAAGTAACAGCTGACACTCCTCTGTACAGTATTTGTGTTCAGAACATTAGTGTGGCTGAGTGAAGGTCAGAAACATGCACAGGTTTAGGGCTTGGAAATAAGCTCCATAAATATGAACTGTTGATGCACTCAACACTGAATTCAGTGAATGTAACCAAATACCTCTTGCTGTACTTACTCTCTGAAACACAGCCCTTGCACCAAGTCAACATTAGGCATCCTAGCAAATGCATTAGGTAGAACAAGGCTCATGTAAAGAGCTAAATACATCCCACTGAACCTGTTCAGACAAAAGAAGGCATCTTTCTCTTTCTGATGGGGGTGTATGTGAGAGGGAAGAAGGATTAGGGTGGTTGACTTTATTTCCTGGAAATGAATAGCATACATTTTTCAGTGCATAAAACGGATATTACTCCATTTGTGACCTGCTTCCTAGGAAAAGTGTCAGGAATCAGGGATTGGTTTAAATCTGTTGCCTGCATTCCTGACCCTGTACAGTATTGTGTGATGCTCTCTTGTCGCAGAGGCTGCCATGTGCCATGGCGTATAAATAACCCTGTGTGTCAAAGGGAACTTGAGACAATGTGCCAAATATTTCATGAAGTGCTGTGCCTTGTCCTGGCTACCTGGTGTATATTTGGGAGTAGGTATCAGGGCTGAAACCTAGCACAGGGGTGATGAGTAATGTAATACTGCCCAGCACATGCTGCAGAGCTGCTCTGCATAGTGCAGGAAGACAGCCAGTGAGGGCTACAGGTCAGCCACATCTTATTTGTAGCTTTGACTCTTAGATAAGCAGACAGGAAAATAGGTTCATGTGCACTAGGCCAGCCTACTTTGTGCATGTCGGAGTGGGGTGGAAATTGCCTTTAGTATCCTGTGTGGAATAATTTTGATACTGCTTCACATCTCAATTTTCAAGATAAAGATAGAATAGCCTGCGGAGGCGAATGGCTTTATTCCTTCAGGAGCATCATTTCTCCCTCGAGGTAGACTCAGTGGGATGCCGACCTCGGGCAGTTCATCATGTTTTGTGCTTCAGAGCAGAGTGAAGGAGGGAGATGATGGCTTGGGGACATGGGAAGCAGCAGGTGCTGGCAGAGGCAGGAGGAGCTGGGTCATGCACCAGGAGCATGGCATAGGTGAGTGCTGGTCCCTTGCTCAGAGAAGAGAATTTCTGTGTTTCCTTCTGATCTGGGAATGAAAAGTCACAATGGGGTGTTTACCTCTCTATTTATGTGGGCAAGATGATCCACAAGGTCTTTATCTTACACTTACCTATGCAGAGATGCAAAGGGCAGGGTTATTTTCTTTCTCTCCATTTTCTTTTTGACTGAGGAAGGAGTTGTGATTGTTTGCTGAATGCATGCACGTAAAGGGCTTCAGCAGCATTTCTAATGCTATTTCATGACAAATGTAGAAGCATGATGATATCTTATAGCCTTATTTATGCATGCATTTAAATATACACCACCAGATCTGTCCACAGCTACTTCCTTAGCTACTCCCTGACTTAGTGAATGGATTGATGTGTGTAGAAGCATCTTCAACCTCAGTTATGGACCCTCCTAATTATTTTATGTTTATCAGGCATTAATAGAGACCAAAAGGAATTACACAGCTGTTTCAGAGCAACATGAGTTATTTTTGTGTGTTGTTCACAATACTTTCCTCTTACAAAAGTAAGTCCAAGGCTCAACCTGACATTCAGTAAAATACACAAGTGACTTAACATTGTTTGGCAGTTTCTTGACTCAGCTTTTTCTAATGGAGCATTTGTATGCATCCTTCATTTCAGAGGTCAGGTAAAGCAGGTAGTTCTGCAAAGCAATGTCACTATGAAACTCCTGCTCTTTGAGGTAAAGCTTTGTGGATTCTGACCCAGAATTTAATAGGATATGTGTTTGTAACGCATTTTGGCTCATTTGAAATCTCAAGCTAATATAAATACAAACACTGACTTCTGGAAAACAGCTGTATAATTATTTAAGTGTCTCTCTTATTTCACTGATTCCTAAGATAAATCCAGGATTTGCTTATATAGTATAGCAGATCTGCATTTGCACACAATATTTAATTTGGAGGTAAATTGATGCAGATATGTCACATTTTTTACTCTAATACTTCTAGTGCACAAAGAGACTGTGAACCACTTGTTTGCAGTTTTATGTGCTCTACTGAAGTAGCACACAGACAAGCGAAGGATGGCAAGGCTTTCCTTGTCTGTCTGCATAATCAGCTGTCATCCAGCCAGTATGCCAACCCACATGCAAAACTCATTGAAAATGTGTGCAAGAGAGAGAATTACCGGTACTTCTGCAAAGTGGAAAACAAACTTCCTTCATTACTTTGTCCGACTTTCCTCTTCAAGGTATCAAGAGGCATTATAAGGTTGCGATCAGTGCTTCAGATCAGTTCATGGAAGCCTTTGTTACATTTATTTTTAATGACTGTTCCTCTAATGAGGAAAATACGCCTTTGCCATACTAAAAAGCAGCTCATCTTTTGAAATAAATGCTTTTTTAATTTTGGAGGAGGAAGGGAAGTCAAACAGTGTTTTCTTCCTTTGACTGATGATTCTATAGTGATTTTAATGATAATTCTGCTTTCTTGGGGTAAACCATCCAGAAGAGATAGAGCTTTTCTCTTTTCTGCCAGGTCTGGGGACTTTAAAATGAAAACTAAAAGATTATTGTGGACCTCCTCATGAGAAACTAGTACTGACAGCATATATGTTACCTCTCACAATTAGAATGTATTAAAAAAAAGGTAACATTTGCATTAATTAATTATTTATCTAACAGGTCAGTATTCACATGAAGAGTCTCTGACAAGTATATCTGCAGTCCCCTCTCTGGTTTTGGAAATAGGATCCAAATTTTTAACATTTCTTACCTGATACATTTTAATCTTAAGTAGAATAGTTATTGTCTATATAATAGTTATTGTCCTGTGTGAATGGTTATTTTGCATCTTGTGATGTGTTTTTTCTTGTTAAGGCTTCTCAGACTTCCTTTGCAGTGCTCTGCCTTTCCCCTACTCACCGATTGGTGGGAGGAGGGAGATCAGAAGAACTTGCCTGTATTTTCAGATGGGTGGTTGAGTATTGATGTACCCGAATACGTGCTTAGTCATGTGCTGTGCTGATGGGGAGTTTCGCTTGGCACACCCCAGCAGATGCACTCCCTCCCCTGCTTTCAGCAGAGCCATCTTCTCCGTGCTGCAGTTGGAGGTGGCTGCATTTGCTTTACAGCAGTGACAGTGTAATGATAACCTTGCCAATGCTCAGGGAAAGGTGGAAACACCTGAACTTTTTGCTTGTATAGCATTTTTAAAGAGTTCAGTCAGGATACTGTGACTTGAAGGTTTTAGGCAGTGTCACTTACAAAACTGTCATGAACTTCTGTTGGAAAGTGTCAGAGTGGCAGTGAGACTCGGGCCAAAGGTTCTTCTTTCTTCCACCAAAATTTGTTTTAGTTGCTCTTTTTTTTTTTTTTGCCTTTATCCTTGATTGTGTTCCTATTGCTTTTGATTAAAACTCCAGCAATAAAATTGTGAGCTTTAAACTGAGATGCACTGCTGTGTGCAACCTCACAGGGATTAGAAAAATAGGGTGTAGGCAAGAAAGTGGAGAAATCCGCCTGGGAAATCCTGTGGTAATTGTGTTGGTACCTGTTGCTAATAACCTGGGCATTCTGTCTGGAATAGAAGGGCACTGGATGTACTGTACTTTGCCCCAGGAGTGCCTGTGCTGTCACACAGTCTGTCAGAGCTTGGGTGGACTCTTCCCTCTGTGCCGGTAGCGCCTGCGAGCACAGGGCGTTTTCTCTCTTTGCTCCAGCATTTTGTAGACTTGGATCTGTGCAGTCATGGTAGCAGTGGCTGTTCTGAATGTCCTTGTTGCAATCCCTCCTCCTGCCTGGTGGGCTGTGCCTTAATCAGATTTAGTGACCTGACCTTTTAACCCGCTGGTGATGACTAGATCCTTGCCAATGCACTGGGAGATGCACTAAAGGTAAAAGGAGCAGCCACGTAAGTGCTGCTGCCACAAGGGCAAGAAGATGGGCTGGAAGGGGCCCATGTGGAGCTGTCAGCTGCTGTTTTTAGAAAGCAGGGGTGCCCTCTGCTTGATGCTGCACTGACCTGAAAACGCCGAGGTGAACCGTTTGTGTGCTGCCTGCCAAGATGCCTGGGGGAAATAGGCTCTGCAGAAGTGGATTCATAATGAATTGATACGCTGCATATTAGGAATCCAGTGCAGTTTTTCTAGTAATCTCCCTTAGGCTCAGCTTTACATATTCAAAGCAGCAGTTCACATGCACATCTTACGGGCAGCGTGAGGAGCAATTGTGGTGGCCACTTGTCTAACTTGGTATCTGTAACTTGTACTCCTTCACAATTTTTTTAGTCTTCTTTTGTGCAAACATATGGCATCTTTTGTCCAGTGAGGAAAATAGTATTCTTCAGCTATTGGCTTATCCTGTCAATCACAAAAGGGTGGGAACAAGCTGTTCTAGATGCTGGTGGTTTATGTATTAGGACCCTTTGTTACTTAGGCTTTTGAGTTTTAGTCTGTGTGCTTGTGTTGCTCCCCCAGGCAGTCACTGGTCACATTCACTGGTAGGACTGGTGGTCAGAAAAGGGCAGAGATAGAAGAGCTCCTGCCACATGTGGTGATGGTGGGGAACTTTGGATTGTAGAAGACAGAAAAATTATCAAATGAAATACAACAAAAGTTTTTCATGAAAAGGTTCACATCATTAGAGGCATCAGGAGCCCTGGAATATGTGCTCACAAGCCAAATCACTAATACATCCTTTCATTTATATGTGTGTGTGTTTTTAAGTGTGGCAGTCTAAGGTAGCAGGTTAATCTGGAAGAAAGGAGCCCATTTTCCCCAGACAGACACTGTGGCATGTCTGATGGACCTCCTTTGAAAGGAATTCCTTGAAGGTGATAGCATCAATGGAGAAGTCCTGCTCAGTCTAGCTCTGATAGGAACATGAGGTCTGCCAGCCCTCTTGTCCTGCCCGACTGCACCAGGCACCAGAAACACTACCAAAGAGATTGTGATGTTCACAGCCTTTGCTGTGCTAATCTGTGCCACACACAAGGGAGGGGCTGCAGGATTTGAACTTAATGTACCTCACATTGCTCTGTGCTTGGCAGCTATGAGGGCAGGGGTAAAACCTCTCATGTTGTACCTTAAAGACATTGACTGATTCTGTGACTGTTGCAGTCACTTCTAGGCTCCCTTTCATAAGGTTTGCTGATTTAGATTTGCGTTATGGAAATAACTTGACTGACACTTGAGCTTTTTTCATGTTGCTGTGCCCTTTTTCTTTTTTCGGCTTGGGCTACTGGTTTGAGAGTTTTCTTTTAAGTAGTATCTGGTTGTAGTATGACTTGCACACAAAAGAAAGCACTGTTCCTTGAAATTTTTGCTTCCAGAGCTGATATAAATACCCTTTAAACTTCACCTGAGATCTAGTTTTTATGTTGACCCACTTTTTTTCTGTGATGGGGGTGAGCTCATACCGTGCAAATTGTATCCATCTGAATATTGTGTGCCAACTGTCCAAAACTTTCTCCTTTGCTTTATGAGATGTATCACTTGCTTGTTCTCTTTGGTTAACCCAAGGGTCAGTTCCAAGCAACTGTCTGATGGGGGGAGAAGTATAAGCTTTTTTAAGCTTTTTTTTAGAAGTCCTATCTGGAAGGAAAAGTTGGGAAGCTAAAACCACCCAACATTAACACTAAAGTTATTTTTTCATTTTTCTTCCCTTGTTCTCAGTGCTCTACAAAGCTGAAAGGTACTACACGATCTTTAGGAGCATTCCTGCCAGTTTGGGGTTTCTTTGCAGTGGAGTAGTGAGTGCTGTTACATGAGGGTCCTTCAGCTGCTCATCCCAAATAAGCATCTATCACTGTGCTGTGACAGAGACAACAGCAGACTTTGGTCTGGTCCAAACACACATCTGCCCTCCTGTCTGTCCTCTGCCCATCACCAGCCACCCCTGTGCCAGTGCTTAGGCTGGAAGGTGGGCTTGGTATGGCAAAGGCAGAGCGAGACACCAAATGCAGGTTGCTACAGTCTGTATGGAATAGCTAGGAAAGTGCCACACAAGTGAAGGCTGGTTCTGTGCTGTTTCCATGGGTTTATGAACACTCAGAGCCTGTGCAGGGAGCTCCAGGGACGTCCTGCTTTCAAAACATGCTGCAACAAAGCCTGTGCTGTGCATATGGCTTTTGGGGCACTGGTTGTGTTGGCATTTAATCACAGTGGTGATACAGCTGCTGTATTAGGGCATTAGCTGACTCCTTATTCCTAGTAAACTAAGCCTTGGTAACTGGAGTGCAGATAGAGATCTGGTGGCACATTTCAGTGAAATAAAAGCAATACTGTTTACCTGTTTGCAGAAGAGAAGGAAAAATCTGCACTAATATAAAACCAGAGAGAATTCCAAGCCAACATAAGGTCTCAGGCTCCATAACAAAACTTTTAGAAAGTAATATTTGGAAAGTGGAGAGCTAAACAATAATTTTTTTGTGAATAATTTAGATCCAGACATGTTGCTCTCCACCTATTTTCTTATGATCAGTTCTGTTTTCCTTCTTGGTCTCTATAAATTGGGTAATATTAAAGCTGTTTGAACTCTATATGAAGGACCTGTAATAACGAAACATATCTTTGTGTTTTTAGTTGATTTGCCTTGTGTAGGCACATTGGGTGAATGGATTTTGGGTTTTCTTCTGGTCAGCAGTTGGGTAAAACCTTCCAGTGTTCTGGCAGCTCTTGCTGTTGGCAGAGCAGGCAAAGTGAGGGAGGAGCACGATGCCCAGGGGATTGGGGTGTGGGCTCAGCCTTTGGGACCAGGCAGGGGCTGTGGGCAGCCCACAGGAGCTGGGGTGGGACTAAGGCTGCCCCATGCCCCGGGGGACTGGCAGCACAGAGACACGGGCCAGCTGGCATCCTGCCGGCTGGCAGAGGTACAGCAAACCCAAACTGACCCAAGATGTTTCTGTAAACCACTGGCCTTCTAAATGGTTGTTTTCTCTAAAAAAGCCAGCCCTAATCAGCACCCTGTGTACCAGGCACTGTGCGAACCCAGAATCAGTTAATCCTTTCTCTTTCTGAAAATTACAAACTCTTTGGAAGTCGGGGCACCAAAGCAGCTTTAGCTCAGTCTTCCTGTAGCAGGAGGAAGGGGAAGAAACGTGTTGCCTCTTACCTGCTCTACACTGAAACCATAATGCTCAAGTAAGCCCCACGTAGTCAGCACATGGCATCATTTCAGGATCCCCAGGCAGCTGTAGCTGTTCCACGTAACCACAGCTCAATATATGGGAATGCAACGGTATCACTGCCTTAAAACTTCCTGGGTATGTCTGACATACCTGTGATGTTTTTGCTCTTACACAGGCTCAGCTCTTTAAATACACCATTAACATTGCCTTTCGGATATGTGTGTGTTGGTGCTGGCCATAGCCTGCTACAGAAGAATGCTTTCATTCAGAGATTTTGACTCTTCTGTACACTAAAACAGATGTTAGGACTAGATGACAGTGAGAAAAGTAACTTTTTAAGAAAAAACCAACATTGTTCTTTGCCTTGTCACTTCAGAAGTGCCTGTGTTCCTACAGTGTCTGCCCCCTTACTGCAATGAAGTACAGGTACATGATAAAGTTTTCCAAATGAAGGAATGACTAATGAAGAGCCTGGTGATGGCCTCTTCTACATACTACAGTGTAGGTCATTCGGCTTGGTATGTGATTGTGAGCAAATGGCCAGTGTTGCATAAAAACTTTAATCTGAGAAGGTGCAGCCACCTCTGACCTTCGATACTGTTGGTAGGACTAACAGAGAATTTAAACCTTGGGCTTCTGGAGCCAGGCTGTGTGATGAGCAATTGCTCTTTAGAAGTGAAACACCAAAGCCCCACATTTTCTAGTAAAGTTTTCTGTGCTGGAGAAGATGAATCATAATTTAATCCTGACTTTATCTCAGCTTGCCTTGTGAAAACAGTGATGCATTTGTCATCCCTCCTGTTGTTGGTTAATGATGTTTTGCCCTCAAAGTTATTTTTTTTAAGGGACTGCTTCCTAACATCTTATTCCCACTGAGTGGTGTGGTTTTTTGGTGGGGCTTTTTTGTTACTGTTTTTTTTTCCTGGTGGATTTCCCAAAACTGATGTTTTAAGATCTATCCTGTTGTTTGACTGTGAGGATTTTTTTTGCAGAAGAAATGGATGATGTTTTTGTAACTCTCTTGGAATCTGTATTTGGTTTTTTTTATACTTTGTTTTTCTTCATTTTTTGGTAAGTCCGGGCAGAGGGAGGGTAGAAATTGTCCTGCACATTTGCTTCCAAAAATACTGTTTCTACTTTCAGAAAGTATGTCTTCTCTAATCTCTTCTGGTAACTATGGGTCCGGTTTACAAGGACAAAAAAAAAAAGATACAAAACCATCACAGTAGCTTGCTTTCTGTTTTTGTCTTTTTATGTAGATGTTCTTTGGAGCAGGGCTTGGTGTTTAACCTAATTTTCTGGTTTCCCATCACCCTCTGGCTGACTTGTCTGGGTGCGGCTTCACAGTTCTCCACTGTCATGCCCTGGCTGGGTTTTGGTGGCAAATTGACAGTACTGCAACCAAGGAACCTATCATTTACAACTCAAAACTGCTTTGGGGTTTCTTTGATTCTTCAACTTTGTGGTTCCCATGGATTTTGGTGTGACAGATAACATTAATATCCTGATAAAACACAGGAACAACTGTGTGCAACCTTGCACTAAAAAAAGTTACAGCAATGGAATGTGTTGATTCCTGAAAGCGTGTGTGTACAGATGTGAAATATTGCCCAGAATGTTTCATTTCTTTGACCGTTGGCAAAGCAATGCTGTCTGTGTTTTCAATGGATTAATCCTGGTTACTGATCTGGAAGTCTGATGTCTACAGATGAGGGCAGCTCTGCCAAATGAATTATTGTGGACTGGAGCCCTCAAGGTCTTGCAGCCCTGGTGCTGGCTGTGTATTCCTCCTGCTACAGTCCCTATGAGAGGGAAACACCCTGGAGAGCAGGGATCTATAGATCCATGCTTGGAAAGACCACCTGAAACACACTCCAGAGAGCTTTTGGCATGTAGCAGTGAAAACTAGCATTGGTGCGATTCTTCTTCTTCCCCAAGACACAGCCTGGGCAGATGGCTTCAGCACAGCCAGAATTTCATAGGATGGAATTTGTATTATGAAGAAATATTAATTTCCTTTCTCACAGAAATCCTGAGAGGAAACAAAAGACAGTCTTGCTTTGGTAACCTACTGTTCTCTGAAGGCACTTTCTGTGCCTCCAGTGGATGTCTTCGAGCAGTTCTCAGCTGGAGCATCAGCAGTGCTGGTCACCCCCTCTGCTCTGTAGCCCCTGTGGGTCAAGAGTGACCACACTGAGGGGATGGACAGGCTGTATTTGAGCACTGGGTGTCTCCCAGCTGGAGGGAGCAGGAAGGTATTGAGACTGGTGGCAGTGTTTGCCCCTTTCTCCCTGCTGGGGTCTGCCAGATGTCTGGAAATGTGGTGGCACCTCTGGGCATTGCCAGAGGCCTTGGCAGTCTCATTTTGCTGTGTTAGCTCTTAGCCTGTCTCGCTGCCCCATCCTTCTGGCTTATATCTGTTCCCAAAGTGTCACAAACCAATGTTTGTGACTAAGAGAGTCTGCTTTTTATTGGCTCATACGTTTGGAGTTTTTTATGGTGTATTTACCTCCATAATTATGTCCCCATGCATGGAGAGGGAAAGCTGTACTAGAGGAACCGCTGCCAAATGTGGCTCAGGTTTGTTGGTATAGCTGCATGTATAGCAGGGATTTTGCTGACAGCTCTGTTAGCTCGCGGATGTGGCTTTTATTGTGTTCCTCTTAGGCACAGTTGTGCCATCTCTGTTTTCCCTGTGACCCGAGGGTGAGGCTCAGAGAGGATGACACAGGGTTGTGAGAGGGAGTGGGTTGTTGAAGTTCCCACTGGCAGCTGGGCAGGAGTGGTGCCAGAGCTCCCTCTCCATCATCCTCTGATGTCATCTGTCCCTGCTCGATATGCCTGGCCCTGCTGCCCCCATGCTGGGTGTGATTTCAGTAACGAAAAATAGGGTATTACTTGCCCTCCAAATTAGTCTGGCTCAATGTTCTAACATCCTATTGAAAGTAGATGATCTTTTGCTGATCAAAAAGCAACCTATTCTGTCATTAATTTTTATATCCCAGCTGTTCCACTGTGTGAGCTTGAAATTATAAGTGTCACTATAGGAAAAGAAAGGCAGGAGTTTCAAAGAGCTTAAAGATTGTCCTTTGAATTGTTTTTAGTGAGACTACATTCATAACTTCTTTGTAACTTAAACGACAGGTGCTTTTTCTTAAGCTTTCTTGCTGATTGATGTTATCCTTATGGTGGTATTCTTTTTTCTTTTGCTTCTGTGATCCTAACCTAGGAAAACATCAGCATAAACTTTCTACTGTTGTTGTGTTTCTGATCTACTACAACAGAGCTAAAAAATGTTCTTTCTTTAACCAGTCTAAACAACAGTCAAGTTTTAATATCTCGTTTCTGTGTCACATTAACCCCTAATGACTGTGTGTAATAATCTGCAGTTACCTTTGAAGATGTAGACTACGTGGAAACTTAGGACCTTGTAATAGAGCTTTTAGCACCCCTGTTAGAGATAATGATTTTAAATGCTCACTCTAGCCTATACAGAATAATAATTGAGAAAGAGACATTTCTCCTTAAAACCACTGGACTTGAAAGTTTAGAGTTACAATTTCCAGTGCTGTAGGTACAAGACCACTGCTGTAAAGAAAGAAAAAAAGAAAGGAAGAAAATGTCTGTATTTTATTGTGGATGCTCTCAGATGTAGCAGGTTAAATGGAACACTTGTTGGAAGGCTTGTGTTTGAAATGTCTCACATAACTCCTGCAAAACAAGCTGATAGTGTGTACGGGAACCTTGTAAGTTCATAGGCACAGAGTGTCTCAGTAGGAACTGTTCTGAATTCCATACTTGGCCCGAAAAGTTATTTTGCAGGAGTTTTGTGGAAGTCAGCTTTTTATAAAAATACAGAAAAGTAATCTGGCTGTTTATAGAGATGGTTTGAGAGGCTTTGTTCAGAGGCAGTTTCTCTTCACTGATGTTTCTGTTAAGACTGTGCATCTTAAGAAATGTTTTTCTATTTGTTGCCAGTAGAAAACAAGGATTTCAGACCAATGTACTTTTGGGGTTTTAACTAGTTTTATAAGCAAAGCAAAAGAGAGCTTTGATTGTTACCAGAATCACATATAATAAATTTTTCTTATTTTTTGTCAGTTTTAGGACAGCATGCAAATAAACCAAACCGCAAACAAGCTGTGTTTCCTCCAGATAGAAATATTTATATTTAAACTGATCACCATAAAACCAAAGTGCATAATGTGAATAGAAACTAAGTTGAAAACCCATGGCTAGTTTCACTTGCAAACTTCACTTTTTATAATGGTGTTGAGATATTAGCCAGTTCTGTGAGGGAAGAGACAGCAGCAATACTGTACTTTTAACTGCTGATGAGGAAGGGCCTAAGCAGATGATTACTGCAGATGTTGCAGAATCCAACCTTTCATTTCTGTTGATGTTTCTCGCCTTAAGCAAACAATAAATGTGTTGTATCCTGCATGCCAAAGTGCAGCCTTAATAAAAGCATTTATTTCGGTAAACATGGAAGAATTAGGGCTGTATTGAAAATGGGATCAGGATTAATGGTATTGAAATGTGAGGAATTTAATTCTTTTCCAATCTCTCTGAGGAACATGTTCTCAAATATTAGAAGCAGAGCATTAGGGGACTAAGGAAGGACTTAAGTGCTGCAAGTTTGAATTAAATTAGAGTTGTTATCTCTCCAGTGGGGCAACTAAGCCAGAAAAAGTTTTTAATCTTTGAGTATTCTGCCTCAAGACCCTGCTGACAAGCAACTCGCATGGTACTGCTGTCAAAAATTTATTTTCATTTAGTGACTCATATGTCAACTTTATTGCTTGCTCAGCTTGCTGCTGAAAGACTTCATGTGCAGACATGAACCAGCTCCATACATCATTTAGCTGGAGATACTTCGTAGAATTGCCCTGACAGTGGAGCTGCTTTTTCGGTGTTCTCAAAATCATCTGCAATAACAGAGTTTGTTTCACTGACAGGAAGTAACAGCCTAGACTGATTTGCCTTCCTATGCCTACATCTGTACACACACCACTGCTTTAATTTCTACTTCCTCTCTTCCCTTTTGCACCGTGTTCCTTTTAGTTTAGTAATAAGATCTTCACTTTCTCCTTGGGCAGCCACCAGGCACGAGCAGCACTTCTCAGCTTTCCTTATCTGACATTCCTGTTTGCTCCGGCTTGGAGGCACAAAGGAGGTAGGGATAGGGAGGTAGGTGGAAGGGGCCATCAAAATAGAACCCTTTTTCTTCCCAGTGTTTGCACTTTGTGCCTAGCAGCTCTCCAGAGCCTCCTGTAATGCCATGGGAAGATACGTGGAAAACCAGATTCTTCTATGTGCTTAATACATCATGTGTGAGACCTAAAATGGCAATTCTTGTTAGCTGTAAATCTAACCCACGGATGCTTCAGTTCTGATTTAAAAGAACTGTTTGTCCAGACTGTTTCCTGTTCTCTCATTCTTTTCCTTTCCCAGCCAAATTTTTATTGGGCTCTGTAGCACTTCAGTAAAGGTTCAAATAAAACTTCATTATATTTTTTTGGATTGTGCTTCCAGAAGAAGTTCAATAGTCACTTAAAAAAGCATAGTTGGCAGTTTCAGCATCAATGCTCACCTTGATGAGACTTTTGGATCTGTATTTTGCCCCTAGAGTGATCTATATAATGAAGGAAGGAAAAGGATAAATGATAATACTCTGAAGAACTCAAGCACTTTGCCAAACACTGTTATTTTTCCTACTACAGGTAAGCAGTTTGTGCATTGCCTCTTAAGTCTTTGAGACAGTTACAGAACAGGAAACTTTAATTATAGTTAAGAATGACCCTGTTCAGCTTCTTGTCCTTACTGCATTGTTTCTAGTGAATTATGTTCAGCACTGCAGCGAAATATCAGTGACTCCTCAGAAAAAAATGCATACTTTTCCATCAGCTGCATATACTTAGAGCACCATCTTCCTCCCTGTCATCTGTCAACACAGTGTTCGTGCCAAAAAAAAAAGAGAGAAAAAATAAGTGGTGTTTCCAGAAACCCTGGTAACCAAAGTCTCCTGTGTCATCCTGGCTTTTTAACCACAAAGTGGGGCTTTTTTGGAGAATATGACCTCTGACACAGTATGGAGAAATGTTTCACTAGTGAGCAAATGTCTCAGCTGAGATGCCACCCTGAAACTTTTCAGTATGGACACCATGGGAGTATTTTGGAAGTTCACGAGGAGAAGGTTTTGTGCCCAGAATAAGTAGCCCCAGCCTTGGCTTTGCAGTGTTGGAAGAGGGAGGTTTTAAGGCTGGAGAAGGTGTCCTGGCTGTCCTCCCCATGGAAAGGCAGAGGAAGCCCAGGCCTGTGTCTATGTGTGTGCAGCACCTACTTCCACTCCTCTGTAAAAATGCCTTTGTCCCCTTCTCACTGCCTGCAGTGTGTCCTGCTGATCTTCTCCTCTGCCTTGTCCTCGCTGTTATCAGTGCTGGCACATGTTGTTTTTCTTTGGTGGGTTCAGATAGGGCTCTCCTCTCAGCTTTGTTCTTCCCCCACTTCCTTGCTGGATGGAAACAGCTGAGGCTGTAAAATTCTGTTCTCTGTGAGCAGAAGAGGTTCTGAATTAAAGAGCTTATGATCAGACTCACCAGTTATGCCAGGAGTTAACTTTGAAAGATACTCGTGTTTTATGAACGTAACAACAGTCTTGTAGTGAGCTAATAAAACAGAGAAGAAACCCTGTTTTATAGCTGTTGTGTTGGTCAAAGTCTTTGGTAGCACTGAGGCAGTACCAGTATGAGTTTATAGCAAATAAGGAAACCTGATCTGGCTGCCACTCCCTTAGCTGACATGTCCCAAGTGGAACATTTCACTGACAATTCCTCACTCGCCAAGAATCTATTCATAGTTATTTTGAGAGAAAGGAAAATACTTTGATTTTTTTGTTACAGAATCACCTCAGGCAGGTATAGAAGTTGAGTAAAATAAGAGTTTAGCCTTGATTTTGATTTTTATTTTTCTTAAGGGTCTCAAATCCTGAGGCATGTATTCATTGAGCTGTTTAAGCCTCGCTGTAACATCTTAGATTGTGTTCCATGGTTGTTCCCCACTTTTCCCTTTCCCTGTGGAACTTTTGGATCTATTGGCCCTTTTTGGATTGACCTAAACCAGTCATGTAGCTCTGCATTCCCAAAGCCAGGACTGGTGAGGGTCTCCCTCACACCCACACCCAGGGCAAAGGTGGCCAGGCTCCCTCCTACTGACATGTAGTTATTGGAGGGGTTTTCTCATTAATCATTAAGAACTAGAACCTGGAAAGGTGCAGGACGTCCTGAACTCCTTTGGAGTCAATGGGAGTTCATGGCACTCGGTTTCTTGAAAAATTACACCTTCTGAAAGTCGGGGCATATAAAATGTTTGTGCTTGTACTTCACAAAGCCACAAAGCTCTTCAGAAAAGGGCATGGAGCATACTATAAATGAAGTATTCAGAGGGGAGAACAAAAATTTTCTGACTTATTCTTGGCACCAAATATTTAATCATGACATTTGGTCTAGGAAAATGTACAAACTCTCAACATTGCCAATTTATTTTACCCACAAACCAGCAACAGACTGATGATGTGCACACAAAGGTTATTTATTTTGAGCACAGCCAGGGAATGTGAGTATTCCAAATGCTTCCTCCTATCTCCCCAAGGGATCTCTTTAATAAGTTGCATAATATTTTTCTGTATTAGAGGATGGTAAGATAGACATGGAAGGTCTCTTCTTTACTTAAATACACTGGTTATGTTTCCTCTTCTTTGAAGGAAATGCAAGCAGAGAATGAATAGTTTGTGAACAGTGTTAAATTAAAAAGCATAACTTCAAAGGCCTTTCTAACAATTTATTCTAAAACTATCAGCTAACAGATGATGTTCCAAGTAAAATAACTAATTATGTGGGAAGTTAGGCAAGCATTGATTTAGTTTTTGGTTTCTTGGACTGGTAGATAATTCTTTAATAGCAAGAAAAAGAATACATGACTTAAATTTTGGACTTGAGTCCAGGTAAACCCTCTTCTGAGGACAAGTTTATACATAACCTGTAGCAATTTTCTTGGAAAATGTGAAAGCCACTTGGATGTTTTCTGTGGACCTTGGCTGACTCTAAGATGCTCCCCATTAGAGATTGAGAACGAGGTTAAAGAAGGATAAGGGAGTGCCACAATGAAAGTATTTTAGTTCTTTGAAACTTATGTTAATTCAGAATAGCATTGCTCTTGCAGAATGTAAGAGTATTTATCTGGAATATCAGGCATGGTTTGACAGTGATCATGTTACTAGGAAAAGCCAGTGAGGCTTAGCGGGCCAAACATCATTACTTTATATCATCAGCACATGACAAGGTAAGACTCCAAACACATAACTTCAGCATTTAACATGTGGAGACGTGGAGATAAAATTCCTTTCTATGCACTGGAGCACCAAACCCTTTCTCATTTTGGCAAGAGAGTTGGGAAGAGGGGAGCTCTCTGCAGTTACTTGTTTTCTCTGCCTTCAGGTCTGGTATAACTTGTGGTGGTGTTTCTGCTTAGCCTGTTTCGGTGCGTTTGCTCGTGACAAGAGATTGTGCCAGTTCCAAAGTGCTCTGTCTAAGCTCTGCACTCTTGGCCTTAGCTTGTGCAATAGGATAAAAAAAATAAATCCCTTAAATAGTGTGGACTTTTGGCTGCAGGTTTCCATGATTTTTTAAGATGACAACATTACCAGAGATGTGCTTGCTGTGACATAAATGCTGCTTGGGAAAAGTATCTGGACATTTGGGTTTTCTTCATCAGTTACCTTGGACTGAAACAAAACCAAAGAAATCCCCAGGCTATCAGCAAAGCTGGCTCTTCTTGAAGCAGCAGGCATGAGTTTGCAGGGTTTTTATAACAGTCTTAGTACATGTTGTGACAGCACAGGTATGTTATGTTGGTTTGTAACACCTGGGTGCCTTTTTGTCCCTGGCTGTCCAGTCACCGTATGTCAGGGTTTTTATGTTCATATTGGATGTGGGTTTAATTTTGTCATGCAGAACCTGCTTTAATGTGACCTGTGTTTGTCTTTTCTAGGATTAACATGCTTGGAAGTACTTGGTATTGTTGATCACCTGTACCCTGGCACGAGAGCTCCAGCTTAATCCTTTTCCAACTCTTCTCTCAGAACATGGGGGAAACCGATGATGAAAAATACAGCCAAGCTGGCCAGATATTTGAAAACTTTGTACAAGCATCAACATGCAAAGGCACCATTCAGGCCTTCAATATTCTCACTCGCCAACTTGAATTAGATCCTTTGGACAACAGAAACTTTTACACCAAACTAAAATCAAGAGTGACCACATGGAAGGCCAAAGCTTTGTGGAACAAGCTTGATAAAAGAGCGAGTCACAAAGAGTATAAACGCGGGAAATCTTGTATGAACACTAAGGTAAGCAGAGTTTGGTTTTGGATGTCGTAGCTTAGAACCTTTCAAACTTGTTTTTCTGGAGAAGCAAGGTTTCTACCATCACATGCAGTGGGTCAATTCACATGACCGTCCCTTTAATATATTGAAACTGTTATCAACTGATTTGGACAAATTTTAAGGTATTTTTCTTCTGCAGGTTTTGTGGAAACACATGATATGTAAGAGTGAGACTTAAAGCAGCCTTCTTTACGGTCTGTCTCAATCATGGCAGAAGAGTGTTCTGCCCTTTTTAGACATCAACATCAGTCAGGCAATAAGATGCAAACTAATGAAGGAAGTAGACTTGAATTCATTCCAGGCTCCCAGGAACTACTTGCTTTATTAAACAGGGTTTTGCAAGGTACAAACTGTAGCGTGTTCAGCAGAATCCTCAGTTTGCTGCTTGGTGCATGCTGTGAGAGACCAGGGACTGGCCAAATGTGTTTCAGCAGCAATTCCTGAACTGTTCTCTGAAAGTGCTGCTTGGAGCTGTGGGGAGCTGCCCTTGTCACCCAGTGCTGGCTCTAGTCGCCAAGCAACAACAAAAGAAAATCCTGCACTATTTATGGATTTAAATGTGCTTTTAAAAATGTGCTTTTTCTCAGGCAGAATGTGGTTAATTGCTGTGTAGTAGCTGCTGAAGGGGACAATCTGCTTGTCACCTTGGTTGTGGAAAGGACAGGAAATGATCTTCTCTTCACAGGGCATGCACTACATATTTTGAGAGAGACAACCTCTGAATATTGGTATAAATCTTGCTGACGAAACCATACCAAATACTCTAGTTCATGCCAATTGTTTCATCTAACTATCACAGAATATTTCTACTAGTCTTTGTCTCAAGAGCAATTCACTTACCTACTGCCAAGTGATGGCTAGAAGTTGCCCCAAGAAAGGTAACTTTTAAGAAGTTGCTTGACTGTATAGAGGTGGAGCAGAGAGGAAGGGCAGGGTAACTAAACACCAGACTGTGGAGGACATTTTAATTAAAACTAACAGTGAAGTGTTATTTCATGGATTGAGTAGATAGGCAGTGTTGAAAGTCTCTTTCTTCTTGTTTGCGTGGTTGCATTCAAACTTCTCAAAAGCACCAGGGAGAAGGACACCATGTTACTTTCAGTACTTGCAGAGTCCTCTGTTTTTATTAATTTTCATAAGCTCCCAAGGATTATTAATGTTTTCTAAGGTAATAAAGGTCCTTAACACAGGTTTATTGGGTTTTTTTTCAGAAGAGCATCATTGCAGTTATTTGCACCTTGTCCCCAACAGCCCCTGTTTTTCTGCATTGCTTTTTCCCTTCATTTACCTTTTTGACCTGTGCTTCCTTCCCCCCTTTTGTTCTTTGGAAAAGTCCTTGGACATATGTCATGGAGCATCTTTATGATGAGAACAGACAGGAAAGGGAAGGAATGAGAGAGTGTCTGATGATTAACAAATTATAGGAAATAGTCCACATGCACCTTAATCATACACATACAGCCCCAGGTTCAAATTTCCGTGGTCAGTTTGAGGAAGTATTTGCAGCACTAAAAAGCAGTTTTAAGACCCATGTGAAGTACAAAAATTAGGTCCTCTCTCAAGTGTGACATTATAAAGTCAAGGCCTAGTTCTGCAAAATTCTTAAGTGAAGTGATGAATTTTTATATATGGCAAGCAGATTCATGGAAGTGGGTTGGTACATAAAATACATAGCCTGTGTAATGCTTTACAAGGTTGCCAAGAAGGAGGCTAATCAACACCTTCCACAATGCTGAAAGTTTGATATTACTGCTCTTTGAGATTAAAGATTTATTTTTAGTGACATAGTGTAAGTATTTGCAGAAATTAATGGACGTACCTACGATGCACATACGATCAACTTGCAAATGAATACAGAATGTCTGTATGTGAACAGTGGTGGGTATAGATAGTTCTGTGAAATACTTGTAGATGTTCATCATGAACCTGGACCATGCCCAGACCTGCACTTCACTGTGTCATCGCTGATTTAACGAGAGAAACATGAGTCTTCAGATTGCTGGGAAGCAAAGCAGTAACCACAGCCTGTGGGCTCGGTGGGGATATCTCCCAAGCATTCCTCACCCGTGAATCACAGTGTGCTGTGAAAGCCTATCTCTGCTCCCTGAAGGAGAGGAGTGCAGGCTCCCTGCTCTCTGCAGCGGTGGGCTCTGACAGCCCCATCACAGATAAGGAGTTCCAAGAAATGCTGGCAGCCCAGCCAAGGTGCCAGTGCAGGGACATCAGCCTCCAGTAGACATGCCACCGTTTCCTCTCGCTGCAGCTGGGGATTTTAAGTTCCTGTCTTTGTTGCAAGCTATGCCAGGTACCATTTTCAGTAGTGGAGCAGCAAAGAGGAGTCAGCAGCCAAATCCTGGCAGCAGTGCCCAGCACTCACCTCTCTGGAGTTGCCTGGGGAGTGGTTGAAGTAGATAAGCCTGGAGTAAAAGTCTTACTTGTTAAAGCATGATCACAAAATTAGCAAGGAGCTAAGTGGATTCTTGCAATTGCAGCTCTGCAAACAGAGCCAAGGTTGCTAGTAGGTATTGTTTAAAAAAAAATACATGACTTGAAGGCTTTATATGAGGTTGTGGCCTCAAACTCTGTGGCTGAGTCTGCAGCTCAGAGTTTTTAGATATGGCTGTGCAATCTTCCCAATCTTTGGAGGAGATAAAGGAGATACAATGCAATTGGGTTCTAAATTACTCATGGAAGGGGGTTTTTTGTTGTTGTTTTTTCTTTTAAACAAAAGGCAAATCTGCTGCCTAGCCCAAAATGTTTGGGTTTTTTTTTTTTTTTTTACAGGGTGTTTAAGAGCTGAATGCTGTACTTGTTGATTTTTGTGCTTATAAACTGTTCAGCCACACTTAAGCTATTCATTACAATATACACAAGTTTTATGCATACAGAACATTCCCCTCCAGCTAAATAACAATAATCCTGTGTCTTCACTGCTCTTGAAGAGCATTGCCAAATATGGCTTTCAAGGGTTCCACAATGATATGGTTTTAAGCTGGATGAATAAAACCAGTTGAGCAATCTTCAAGGAGTTCAAACCCACTGCTATTTCAGAGTTGTCTTACTGAGGGCATTATTTTCCCTTGGAGCCTTTGTAGAAAAAAAAAACATCCACTCCAAAATAAAACCAGAGTGCCATAAAAAGACATGCACAAAAATGGGGCAGAAATGAACTCTTCCTGAAACTGCTGGAGTTCACCTTTATGAATGTTAATTCTGTACAAAACAAATTTCCTTCAATCTCAAATCTGTAAATTGGGAATCATTTCTGTTCAGAATTGCGGTGTCTGGAGCTGCCATTTGCACAGTTCACCAGCATAGGAGAGGGACAGAAGCCCGTCCTAAGTAGGCAAAACTCTAGGTGTGACACTGTGTTTTTTGCAAATATGTCTAGAAAAAGAGCACTAAATATTTATGATGACAAATGTTCTCTCTGGTTTTTATTCTTTATTAATTAACAAAGAGTAGTTTGCTTGGAACCTGAAGTGATTATTTGTTTCTTCAGGGAATGAAGTGTAGCTGGAAAGTCGAAGAACACTAAAGGTTTAACATATGTTGTTCCCCATGCTAACAGTTTGAATGTCTCTAAATTTTTGAATATGGTAAATGTAATGCAGTGATAAACAAGAATCATGCACCTAGTGTTAGGATATTCATTAGTCTTTTTAAGATGTATGTGAGTGTTACCTTTCTGTATGGAGCACATTCATTACTTGCACTTGATTTACTGTCAGTTTAGCTCTGTAAATGATATGAATATGTGCATGCACATATAAATGAGGCTCCCACTGATGTTTGAGGTCAGTATGTGTATGTATTAGCAGGCAGGACCTGGCTCATGCTGTGCACCTGAAATTCTGGCTCTCCCATGTTTGCAGAGAGCAGAGCTCGCTGCACATGAAAACATCCCAGACTTACTCTGAGGGAAGGTGTTGATCCTCTAAAGCATGCAAATGTGGTGGTGTCTTCCCCCTCAAACCTGCATGCTCTTTTTTCAAAACACTTAGTTATACTTGAAAACTAAGGAAACTTTGTTTAATGTGCTGCTGTATAATTGTCAGCTGCTTTGGGAGCCTGGTGTTTCTCTCTGGAGGTGGGAATGATGGTGGTGTGTGATGAGGGGGGATGGCACTCAAATTCCTGTGCATAGCCTTGGTCTTCTGAGCATTATCTGCATTGCAGACCTTGGGCACAGTTCCTGGGCAGAGGACTTGAAACTGCAGCTCAGACTGCACAAGGCTGAACTGAACAATATTAGCATAAAGCAAGGAAATGAAATTAAGCTAAGAAGTTTTGAATGCTGTGTATATAAATACATACTTATGTGCATTTGTATGTAGATGTGTTTATAGAATGATATAAATTCTTAAAAAACAAATTATCTTGGACTCTGTCCTAGAATCATTAATGTTGGAAAAGACCTCTAAAACCATTGAGTCCAGCTGTTAACCTAGGACCACCGCTGTGTTCACCACTAAGACATGTCCTCAAGTGCATCTCTAGTTTTTCTCATTAATGAACTTAGCCTTTCAAATCTTTTGTTTTAATAGATTAGGTTTCCTTTCAAAAACTCCTGTTGGGAAACATATGGCAAGGGAATGACACTGTAATTATATTTAACCATGTTTCCAGCACTTCTGTAAAAACACAGTGGCTCTTTTGTGGTAGTGTCCTGTGCTGTCAGTCTTACTTGGACTTGGTGGTGTTGGTGTCCCTGCAGCAGAGAGGGCTCCACAGCTCCTTGGGTGGGTTGATGATTTAGCCAAAGCAGCTTCTCCGAGAGCATGTGGTTTCAGGGGAGTTGGGGGCCAGGATGTGAGTCAGCAGAGGAGGAGCCCTGGGTCAGAAAGGGTGCTGGAGGTTTTGTGACTGACTCTGCCCTGGTTCTGAGCCTCATCTCCCCGTACTAACCACACTCGTGTACCCACACATGAGAAGAGGAGGATGGTCTTTATCTGCCAAACCCCTTCTGTCCCTTTTTTGTATTGTCTTCATTTCCCAGACTGCCAAATGTGTTACATGGGAGTTTACAAAACCTGCTTTGCCTGGTGCTCTCCTTTGCACAGAGCTGAGAAGGGGGAAGGTGCTCCTGAGCTGTGCTGGGTGCTGCCACAGTCTGTAGCAGAGGCTGATCAGCAGGATGAGGAGTGGATGAATACCAGGTCTCTCTCCTTGTTAGGTAGAAATTGGCTTCCTACCAGTCCTCAGTTGTTTACAAACATCCTTTTTGCAGTCTTGCCCCTCATGGTAGATGAGGCAGGTTGGGTTCTAAGTGTCTTCCTCTCCCCACTTTCCTCTGTGGTGCTAAACAAATACTTGTCTCTCAGATAAGCAAATCATCCAGCATGTATAAACCTGCAGGTGGGATGGCTATTTCTAAAGTGCTGATCCTTCAGAGGCAACTGGGATTTTCAGCCTGGTTTCTCCAGTGCTGTGCATACTGGTACAGAAGCCAGTGAGGTTGTGAGTTCAAGTGACCCTACTGATTGCATCCCTCGAGACAAATACTTGTTTTTTAAGAGAGTAATTGAATTGTAAAATGAGAGAAGTGAATGCCAGTTGTGCTTCAACTCAAAAATATCCATATTATAATGACAACTTTAACCTGTTTATTCTCTGAAGAGCAAATATCCAGAGGCACATCCCCTTCTGCTGGTTTCTTCAAAATAATAATTGAAATGGGGAGATTTTCAAACCTGATAATCAGGGTTTATAATGAACACACCAAACTTATCATAGATGTATTAGATAATGTTGCTAAGTTGCCTTCTATAACAAAAAGGCATTCCTGTGAAGGTCACAGAACCTGAGACTAGAAGTTTACTGCTGAATTTAGGGAGCTTAGTGAATGAAAGGTTGTGGCTTTTCAGAAAGAGATATTCAGCTGCTCTTTGTGTGTGTGTGTGTGTGTCATTTGTTTGGCTTTTTTAAATCCAAACACACAGTGCTTGGATAGTAGAATCTAGAAGCTATCGAGGGTTTGGGAATATTAAGGGCCATGCATTCTACCAGCTTTTGAAGTGACACCGAGGTGTGTTTGGTGTCCTTGAAAGGCAAGCTGTTTATTTTGATATCTGTGCTTCTGCGCTTTTGCCTTTTAGGACAGGGCACCTAAAGCCTTGTGCTGGATTTGCATTGTAGATTTATTTTTCAGAATTTTAATAAGGAGCTTCTGTTTGAAAGCAGGAGAAAATCTGGGACTAATGAGAACAAGTGGTAAGGCAGATTGGTTTGAGATGAGAGGAGAAGCAGCAAATCACCAAGGACCGTGCAGTGAAACCACAGTTGTTGAACAGTGTGCATTCATTTCTCCAAGGATTTTTAGCAGGGGGATGGAGAGGAGCTCGGGTGATGACAGGACACATAGCAGACAGTTCTTTGAAAACAAAACAAAGTACTCCACTCTTTGAGTTGTGTTTTGGGCCAAATTACATCATCAAAAGCAAATGTTTGGCATGTGATTTGGTAATGAAATCACTTAATTTTTATTATCCTGGAGACATTTCCACAAACAGAGTTTTTTCAGCTTTATCAGTCATGAAAAACAATGAAGCCTGGCCAAACCAGCATAATCAGACAGCCCAGAAAGACTTTCCAGGCATTTGGGAATTGAATTTTTTTTTTTTTTGGCTTGCAAGGTAACATAGCTTTACCTCTTATTTTAACAGCACGGTGCTCTTTCTCCATCCCTCACTGAATGGCTTTGCAAGTAATCGAGAGAAGGGAACTGTCCCACCCTTGATTTCCTTGATATTTTATATAGATTTTATAAAGATTCCCACAGGGAGTGACACCCCCTTACTTTCACACGAAACACCACTATTGTCACCATGAGTGGCTTAATTAAGTCTGAATGAAACAAAAGGTTATGGCAGGGTGTTGTCCCTGTGACTGTGGCTTTGTGGGGCTCTGGGGTTTGGCTGTGTGTCCATCCTTCAGGCTGTGTGTCTGTCCACCTGGCAGGTGCGGGGACAAGGGATGCTCTGTGTGGTCCCTGGGACAAAACTCCATGAGTGGTCTGCTCTCTCAGGGTTTTCTCCTGCCTTCAGGGAGACCCTGAGGGTGCCAGATGTGGTTGTTAGGGGTTTGTTGTTAGCTACCTCTGCAGCTTTGCTCTGGTAATGTTTGTGTACTGATAAGTGAGGAAATACATGACTTTTGCTACCAAGAGGTGATTAAACACTTGGCTGCTAAAGCCCAGATTTCAGACAATAGGGCAATTTCCTGTCTCCTCCAGCTCAGGTCCTTCCCGAGGTTCCCATGTCTGCCCTGAGAACAGGAATTTTGGGGGATGTGATTGCTTTCTTTCCTCTTTCTGCTGACCAATCTAATTCTACGTTATCTTCCGCTTAGGCCTCAGTGCAGATGGCTTTTAATACACTCTTGGTAGACTGTAAAACATCACAGTTCTGAGAGATGCTGGGTAAGAAGAGAAAATGCCAAATGTTTTAGTAGAAGGTTATTTTATTAAGCAAACAACAGAACTTCTACTTGCATTTTGTCTCTAAAAAGCCTTTATAGTGATGGAGTTCATGGTGAAGAAAGTTTAACTAGGTTCTGTCGTAAAGAAAACAAATATTCCCTTTTAAAGCCCTTGAAATTGTATTCATTTGCTTTACTTTCTCTGCTACACTAAGGGTGGATTATTTATGTCAGACAGTTCTGGAAATTCCCACCTTGTGTCCGCACTTACAAAATTTGTTTCTGCAAACTATTTGCCATTTCAGGTCCCTGGGATATTTGTGTCTTAACCTGCGTATGTGTTGAAAGGTGCTTCCTGAAAAATGATCTGAGCTTATACCTTAATGTGACATTACTACAATTTTCTAGTTCTTCAGTCTTTTCTCAAGTGTAATACCCAGAGAAAACTTGGAATATACCACAAAAAGTGTTCTGGTGCTCGTAATGAACCACACACCCAGCCTGAGTTCATATTGGGGTAATGCTGATCCTGGGAGCCTGTCTGAGGAGGTCTGCACTGTGTTGGGGACTGGGATGGTTTCCTTTCCACCTCGTTGGTGCTGGTGAAATCCCAGCTCAGATACTTTGCTCAGTTTGTAGCATGTGTTGCAGGCAGGTGGTAAATAAACTAGAGCAGGTCCAGAACAGAGAAGCAGCAATGGTCAGAGCTTTAGAGAACGTGACCTGCAGGAGAGGCTTAAATACCTTCACTTAATCCGTGTTAGGGAAGGCTCCAAGGGGAACACCATGGAGTTACTTGGAGCACAGCCAGAACTGTTGAGAATTTAACCTTCCCTCTCCAACAGCATGGCTGATGCTGCTGGAACAAATTCTGATTAGTTCCTCCAAGTTTGTGTTTTGCCCTGGACGTTTGCTGCTCCTGTTTCAGCCCTGAAGAACAGCTTGTGTTTGCCAAGGGCAGGCTGTTTCTGCTTAACATCCGACCAGGAGATACTGCCTGACTTGTCTTGCATCACTCTCTGGATCTGACTAAGATCCTGACTGGGAAGGAACCATGTGGTTCTGCCACGCTGTGAGGGAGCCTTGTCTTGCTTCCCTTTGGAAGGAGCTTACAGGAGCAGCTCTGAAAGGAGCTGTGCAACAGCAGAATGGCCCGGTCCTGCCTGGGCTCTGCCATCCTCACTGGATTTACAATTCAGATAAAACAACTGCTCCAGGGTAAATTGCAGCTTAGATTAGAAAACATTGCAAGAGATGGCAGCGAGCTTCCTGCCAATGACTACACACCCAGAGCAGTAATAACAAGTTATGCAGATCAGCAAGTGCTCAGTGGAAGGCAAAGGCATTTCTCTCAGGCTCCCCCCCGCACCTCCCCTTTCTCTTGGTTGTTTTTTAGCAAGGTAGGAAACAACCACATGTGCTAGGAAGCCATTCCTGAGTGGTGGAGCTGCCAGCCCCTGCTTGGGCAGCCGTGGGGTGTGAGGACGGGGTCAGGTTCTCCATCTCCTTTCTGGCTGGAGGCACCTGGGGTAGGAAGTTCAGTGCCTGGCAGCCCACGGGCAACCCTGACAGTGGGAGAACAAGCACAGCCGGTGCTGTTGAGGCAGGTGTCTCCATCTCCATTTCACCCTGGCTGGAATGTGAAAACAGACTCATTAATACGTGTAAATAAACACTGGTCTTCTGTGTATGTTTATCTCTCTTCTATTGTGTCGGATGTTGGTGTAAAAGAGACTATTACACCTTGTGATGTGCAATGTGCTGCCAAATTTTGTCTTCAGCTCTCTGCCCCTCTATTTTTTTCACCATTTTATATTTACTTTTATTTTCCATTACTCTTTCTTTCAGTAAGAGTTTTTACGTGCCTTCTTTATTTTCAGCCGAAAAGGTTTCGGAAATGCAAGCTAGAGGTGCTGAAATCTAATTTTCACTGTGATGCCAGCAGCCTGATTTCTGAGTTCTGTGAGTGCTGTTAACTTTTCCTGCTTTCAGAAACCTTCCTGAAAACTTACACTAAAGACACATTTTCTAGTTCTGGTTGTTTGAGCAATTCGAGTCCGTCTGGCTTGCTGACACTGTCAGATGCCACGTTGCCAAGAGGTGCTGGTTGGTAATTCATAGTGTTATCAAATTGTAAGTAAAACTGTAGAAAGTAAAAGCATTGCCTACCCATGGTAAACTGGTTTGTGCAAGTGAGCACTTAAACCAGAAAAAGTGAGATTATTGCTCTTTGGAGCTCTTTTTGGCTTTACTAGCTAAGTGGCTATGAGTGCTAGCATTGGAAATGCAGTGACTTTGAAGACTGAATGATGAGCTGGAAGAAAAGGGACCTCAGGACCCCAGAATGTCTGTGTTCTTGTAGCATTTTGAGCTCATCTATAGCTGCTGTACACTACAGTACCATCATTCTGCTTAGGAAAGTTAGACATTATGGGATTAAATGATTAAACTCTTTAAAAATAAATAAGTAAAAATTAAGAGGTCTGGATTTTGACTCCGACCTATGTCTAGTATTCTATAAGCTCATTTACCCAGTACTGGCTTCTAAAAACCAAGTCTTCATGAAGTGTTGGTTAATAAATCACCTAATAGAAATATGTACTTTAGAAAATATTTTAAAATATTCTGTGAAATATCCTCAAAGTAACTTGACTCACCACTTACTTGAAACAGCCAATTTTGTAGTGGAAGCTTAGCTCACTTACTAGATTGTTGTGATTGGTGTTGTTTAGTTGAAAGTTCTTGGTTCAATGTAGTATTTCATCTCTGTAGACAAGCCAGGCTGTAGCATCAGGGCTGTTTTTCCTACAACATATTACCAACTTCTTAGCAAAGCCATGGTTGTTGACCAACTAGCCTGCATGCTTTGGATGCCATAGAGCACAAGAAATCCTTTGCTCTGGGTCTCTACACAAGTCCTTTGCTGGCTGGTCAGCCCCTGACCCTTGAAACCTGGTAGGGGATTAACTATTCTTCTCAATCTCACAAATGCCACTACTTGCAGGGCTCCCAAGACTCAGTCCATGCTCAGAGGTGAGGCTCTTGCTGCCTTTATTTCTTTATCTCTGATCATCAGTTCATTTTCTGGCTGAAGTCTTTACTTTCATGGTTTTGTTTTGGGCTTTTTGTTACTAACTTTTTAAGTATAGCCTTGAAGCGCTATCTCAGTGTGTCAGGCATAAGCCTACGATAAACAGGCAAGGTGCTTACATGCTGCCAACCATGTTCATGACTAGGATAGTCAGGCAACATTCTTTCTGCAAGGTTTATCTTGTTTTCGTTTTGATTGTTTAAGCAACTGGCCAAAAAAAGAAAAGAAAGTAATCTCTTCTGGGGTTTGGGTGTGGGCTTGTTTTTTTTTTCTTCCCCGTGTTTTGATTACCATGAAAGACAGGTAAGAAAACAGCAAACACTCTTAATTCCAAAGGATGTTAGAGGGCTTATTTTGTGCTTAGTTTGAGCAGGGTTTTGGATTAAAGCACTTGCCCGGTTTCCGGTGGATAATATGTTTATTGAAATTAGTATAGCATGTCTTGTCAGATGATGTGTGGGGTTTTTCAAATAACTGTAACTGGTGCAGGCTAACAGAAAGTTAGGGATGCTAACCTGTATTATGTCTATCAACTGCAATTTAAAAAAAAATATTGTTATAAAAGAGCTGCAATCAAGTCAATGTATTTAAATATGACCAATGCCACCTGAGAGAGCTCTTCAGAAAAGCTCCAAAGCCCTGACAGCTCTGGTTCATCACTGAAGGCACTCTTGACCTTCCAGCACCCTGAATGCACACAGCCCTTCTTCAGTGTGTGGCATAGCAGAATAGAAGTTTCAAACATCTTTCATATCATTGTTTTAATTTCAAAGCATGGAAAACTTTTAATATGCAAATCTAATATTAGTACATATGTCCATGTGACAGAGAGGATGGATGGACAAGTGTGTCCAAATACATCCAGGAAAAATGAAGGCACGTGGGTTTTTTTTCCATGCAGAAGCTTATCTTCCAAAAAAGAGAAAAAATATTCCCTTAAAGATGAGCCAAATGAATGCAATAAATGTACTAATGTTTCGCTTCTGGCATTTTGACTCAATAAAACAGGAGGGCAGTAAAGATAGATCCTCTGATCCCTGGCTTGTGCTGCATCCAGCTGCGAGTGCAGCAGCTGCAGGGCACAGAGCTGGGGGAAGAGCTCTGGCCAACGTCAGCCTGTGTGGGGTAGCCTCAAATCCATGCTACAGTCCGAGAGGAAAAGAAAGAGCTGTGTCTCCATTTTTACAGTGGCTGATCCAGGTGGGAGAGGACAAAACTGCGTGTTTCTGAATTGTTCAGCTGGGGCTACAAAGGGTCAAATACAGTGGGATCGAAAGCAGAGGTTGTGATGTGCTTCATGCACCAAGGCAGGGTTTAGGTGCAGTTAGAGGTGTGTGAGCCTCGCTGGTCCCTGCTGCCTTCAAACTTCCCTAACAGTGTATTTCTGTGGTGTTCGCTCTCCAAAGATGGCCATTCAGCAAGATCCAGCTAGTCTTAATAATATTTTATGGTAGATTTTGGAACTATCTGTAGAGCATT
Source organism: Campylorhamphus procurvoides (assembly GCA_013396655.1). Lineage (NCBI taxonomy): Eukaryota > Metazoa > Chordata > Aves > Passeriformes > Dendrocolaptidae > Campylorhamphus > Campylorhamphus procurvoides. The sequence goes on from WBMV01000084.1 coordinate 1,000,844, forward strand.
TAAGCAGTGTCCAAATAACCCTTTGGACAGTGAGGGCCTCTCATTAAAATGCATCTAATCGAATATTATTTTTGTCAAATGAAATGTTTTTAACCTTGCTAATTTTACAAGGAGCTCATAAGACATAGTACAACAGTGAAAAATACAGTTTTAAATACTACTTGATCTTTGTAGGGCAAGTTCAATTAGCTCCTATGCTTTCTCTCCCCTCTTCCTTTGATGGAAGAATCAATTTCTATTTATTTAATGATTTTTAATATTTTGTGTGTAGTATAGCTCTGTTAACCACAGAAAATTTGGGTATATATTCTATTAGCTGATATCATTCAAAAAATGAAGGGAAGAATTCATATTTTAAGTTGCCACTGACCCTTTTATATATATATATATATAGTCAAGTGCACACCTTCCAAATCGACCAAACATGTTGTGCCTGTTGTAAGCTTAACCTTTATTTCTTTTTCATGATTTTTAAAACATAAAGTTTCCACCTTTTGACATTTTTAATGTTGTCTGAAGTGGCATATGGATTTTCATCTTTTCAGTGTCTTCCATTCTAATGCTTCAAACTTTAAATCGGTTGCTCAGCGCGTTCAGGGTACATTTGAGTGCACTGTTGTATCCAGTGGCTGACAGTGGATTTATGTGATAAAATCTGAGACTCCAAATGTGAGATGAACTGTAAGTCAGGAATGTCCTACTGAGCAGCCCTATTTTTGCCAGAAGCATTTTCCTATCTAGTAAAGGGGATGGAGTGAAAAGCATTGTGGTGGAGAAAGCTTCCTGCTGCAGCTTCTGGTAGCTGTCTGCCTTAGCTGCTTATGCAGCTGTTTCACTTTGGAGCCTGGCCAGGGAACAGTCACTGCTGATCCAGAAAATGTGTTGTTTCATTACAATTCCTGCCTGTCTCATGTTGCATCACATTCAGCTTTATCACTAACAAACACTTGTCCAATTCCGTGTAGGATGTAACCCTGTGGAATCAGTCAAATCAGTCCTCGGTGCATCCCTGCTGCTTTGGGTATTTCACAAAGGCCAGTGTGAAGTCCCAGGTGTGCTGACTATGGACATGGACACACCTGAGGCCCAGAGCAAAGAAGGTTTGCCATGGAAAGGCAGAGCATTCTGTCCCTCTGTGTCCTGCAGAGTCTTCTGTCACTGCATTGGGGGTGCAGTTCATTGGGGGATAGGGGATTCGAGGCACATGGAGAAAGCCAGCCCTTGGTGCTCATTTTCAGCAGCATGATCCATTCCTGTAGGTTTTGATGTCCAGTTGATGATTTGGGTAAATGATATATATAAGCTAAAGGCAGCTAGCTAACTGGGGCAGATGAGTTTTACCATTTTTTCACTAGTATATATGTGTATTTCCCACTGAAGAGTAGCAGCAGTGGCGTTCCTGACTTGGAACGCCTAAGGACAACAAGGGGTAGCTCTGTGTCCGTCCAGTCATTGTTGAGCTGGAGTCTCAGATCTCCTCATTTTCACCTCTGAAACAACTAAAATGCAGAAATGAGAAAATCTTGAAGTTTGGGTATGACTGTAGCTTCTGTCTTTATCCCAAGAAAATACAGAAAGTGAGACCATCACTGGATGCTCTTTTTTTTCCAGGATTACTTTAATGGTGGGTACTTTGGGCTGGAGAGGAGTAAGGGATTTAAAGTTGGATGATAACAGTGGGATAATGCACTGGGCTGCAACAGGATTTGTTTATTATTAGCTGTGGAAAGAGATGCTATTTGGTTGCATCTCCCACCCCCATGTTACTACCAACTGGTAGATTCCTTGAGTATGATCATGTAAATGCTGAGAGGTAATGTTTTTTCACATTTTTCAAGGTCAATGAGTAGATTCTGCCTCTCAATTAAAGTGGATGAGATTTTTGTGACTAGGTCATTGTGGAGTGTTGTTTTGGGGTTTTGGTTGTCATTTTTTGGTTTGTTTTGTTTTTTAAACATTCTTGCCCTTTCCTTCCCTTCTTCCAAACTCTCCGTTGTTTCTGCACACTTACTTTACTCTCTGAGAACCAGTGCAGGCATTCTCCAAATTCTCAGCTGTTAAACTGCATATGGTTTTTCCAGAATGGGATACAGGTGCCTAGATTCACAGGCTGGCCATTCAATAGGAGGGGTTGCAAAAGACCCCTACTTCACATCTTTCTCTCCCTTTCCTCCCTTTTTGTTTTGTAAGTCATATATTTGCACATTATATGCTGGAGATCATATCAAAACCCTGTGCCTGGCACAGAAGTCATTCTACTGCTGGAGAGGTAACTTTGCTGTCATTTAACTCTTCACTTAGTGCCCTAATTCAGTGCAGGAATGTTTCCTGCAGATTTTCAATGCACTGCCATTCCTAAACATATTAATAGAGAGAAGACTGGCCTTTGAATAGGGTCAAGCTTATGAGACTTACCAAATGCTATGTATGTTTATATTATTACAAGTGAAAATTTCTGGTATCTTTTAATTGTACCAGGAAAAAGTACATGAAGTTCTGCTCTATTTCAGTCTGAAGATAAATAATGCAACGTGTGGTGTGCTTGGTTATAGCGTGGGACAAGATTAATACAGAAACAATTATCTTTTAGGGAGTAATACAGTACTTTGTTAACAGGATCGTAGAAACATAGTATTACTCAGTACTTTAAGTAGACAAAATACGCGTGGGTTTATTAGTGTTTTGTTGTGCAGTACAATAATGTCCATGCTTTGCTTATTAAGTATGAATTTAAACTGAAATAGCCCTAAGTTTGTCACTAGGCAACTATTACTGGCCTATAAATTTGCATTAGTCCTCTTCAATAGGAATTTTCTAACCAGTATTCTAAAAATGCTCTTGCAGCAGTTTAATTCAGACCAGTATGTCCATTTACTTGTGATAATTTATATGGTAAGTGTGAAACTTGCATTGTTGGATATGTCTTATCAGCAATGGATATCATTCATATCCAGGATGTTTGCAAGAATAGAGGAATTTAGCTCACATAAAACCCTGATGAAAAGCACTCGTGGTGAGCACTGCTTGTGGGAGCTGGTGTTCATGGGCAGTCTCTTCAGAACTGCCACTTACTGCAAAGCTGGAGTTTGGTGGAGGAAATTTGATGTATGTGGATGTGTAGCTGTTGTTTTTTCCACCTTCATTTATTCTTTCTTTAATTTTGCCTTAACATAGGTGCTGTTCTTGTACTAAATTCAGTGAAGCCTCTTATCTGAAAGAAAGTATTTACCTACATTTGCAGGCAGAAAAGCAGCCCTTTATGCCAAGGTTTTCACTGAGAAAAATGCATTCTCTCAGTATTTCTGCCTTGCAGTAGTAAACCAGGAGGTAACATCCAATGTGATCCTGAGTCTTCAGGCATCTCACAGAAGTCTTGCCATGCTCTTGTTCTTGCATAAGCTGCCCTATAAAACTGTACAAGTCTTTCTCCCTTCATTTCCAGCCTGAACAAGAAATATGCAAAAGCTTCTTTTCAGTCCTCTACAGCAACTGTTGCTTGGAATAACTTGTAGAAGATGCTTTGAAAAGTCAAGTTGCCCTTTACCTTTTTAGGGGATGATCTGGCCCCATTAAAAGGCAGTTGATCTGTGCAAGGATGTCAAGAAGCCATTGGCATTTGTGCAACCCTGTTTGTTACGTTTCAGGATTGATTGTGTGAGGCTTCCTTGCATGATGCCAGTGTCAGAATCTGTGTTAAACTGCAAGAAATTCATTTCAAAAGCAAGCCCTGCTAAGCCAGGAGACTGGGGTAACAGGAGGTGAAAACAGAATGCCATCCAAGGTTTGTTCTAGGCTGGCTACAAGGAGGTTTCTTCTGTGACTGCAAGCAGAGAGCTGGGGAATGGTGGTGTCCTTTCCCTTACTTAATAAAGACAGGAATACAAATGCATCAAGAATTACCTTTGCGAGGGTTTTGTGCGGGTTTTGACCCCAGAAGTTTCAAAAAAGATGACAAAATGCCAAGAGTAAGCTCTACACCAGCAGGAAGCATCCTTAATAAATCAAAGAACAAATAGCTCTGAGACACAGATAATTATGTTTCTGGAAGGTAACCATGGATGACGACAAATATACAACCATTTTTCATGATGTCTCTAGGCAATTATGAAGATACTTTGTCAATGGTGATAGGAGGAGGGCAGAGTCCTCCTTAAAATTCTAACATACTGTGTTGCAGAGCACCAGGAGGAACCAGAGTTTTTCTGTGTGGGTTTTATGACTTGGCAGGATTCACTATGACTAAATCTCCAAAGACTGCCTTTTTATTCCCTTCTTTTTAGAGTTGCATTTATTTATATACAATACAGTTTGTTAGCCAAAGAAACAACCCCAACTTATCAGACTATGCATGGGTTTATTTGTAAAATGTTTCTAAGTGCTTGCTAAGCACCCTGAGGCTGTGAAGGCAGTCACTCACTTGTCAGAGCTCAGAGTTCCCATGTTAATCACAAGAAGTGTGTGCAAAAAAGAGCTGACCCAGATCCACCAGAGAGCCTTTTCAGGCAGGCTACATCTGCACACTGTTTTCTTCCTTTATAATTACATCTGTTGCTTTTTTAAAAATTTATTAAATAGTTATTGATTTTTTAATATTCAGCATGCAGTGAGGAGTGTTCTCCTGAAACCGTGAATTAAATATGTCATTTTAAGAGGAAGAAAGCCAAGTGGCTAATGCAACAGTCTAACTGTAATATCTCTAGTTAATAAAACACTTGTCTAAAGCAAAGCCAAAGCACCTCCCAGGAGTTCTCCTTTCAGTGGGAATTTATTTGAATTATTTATTAAATTTTAAAAAATTTTTTACACTTTTATGATTGCGTTGGACAAAAGTCATGGACAAAAGTCAGCACCAGATACTTTTTTGCTCAAGTTGTTAAATTTGAAAACAAATGATGAAGCAACCAAAATAAATAAATGACTCTATTTTATGAAATTGCAGTGTAATGGGAACCAGACTCGTATCCAAACGAGCCTCCAGACCCAGCCCGTGCTTGCTTTGAACCTGTAATCACTGTCTGGCTATGTGTGCGGGATGCACAGGAGCATGTCTGGCCTCTGAGATAATGGCTGGGGGTTTGCAAGAGGGCCCAGCCAGGCTGTGCTGAGCTCTCCCCTCTGCCCAGACCCACCTCAGCCCTCCCTGCCCCAGCCACTGCAGTGCAGGAACTGCTGGCACGCATTTTGCCAAGTTTGGGGGAGTGGGAGTTGGGGAGCATCAGCGTTGTCCAGCTATAAGGCTGTTTCTAATCACTTTCTAGTAATCATTCAAGGAAATGTAAGCATTAGATATGTTTGGGGGTTAATTAGTTTGCTTTCTGGAAATCCTTGGCTTGTTTGTGTGTGAAAAATTACAGTTGTCAACTAAAATTTGGGTGAGAATTCTCGATAATCGTTTTGGAAGCAATTCTTCTGAGGATGCCCAAACTTCAATTTAAGCTCCTAAAATGTGAATGTCCTGGAGGTGAGGATGTTGACCACTGGGAGAAATGGAATAGGACAGGCTGAGTTCCCTGGCCCTGGTGAAGCAGGGCAGGACTGCAGAGTTGCCTTGACATCAGTAGGTGAACCAGTCTGTTGTATCCAGGGTACAAACTCACTTGAAAGAGAGAGCAAGTAATGCTGTAAGGCTGCTGGCTTATCACAGATTTGTCTAACAAGTCTAGCAAATGTACACTGATTTCCTCCTTAAAACAAAAAGGAAAAGCCTACAGTAAGACCACTTATTTCCTTTCCCCTCCCTTTTATGGAGCTGTAATCCTGTTTGCTGCAAGGGCTTCAGAAACACTAAATGGGGGTTAGAAATCTGTGAGCAGATGCTCACAAGTGTTTGGCTTTTTGCTGTTCCTTCTGTTTCATCTTTTTATCAGATAGCTTTATATCTGCATTAAGCACAGTTTGACCTCTTGTGTAAACTGACTGAACACTGCATGCAAACAGAATTTGAAATGTTAGTTGATTTCAATAGATTGTTTGAGTACACTAACAGTAGTGCAAGTGTGGCTGAATATTGAGTCATACCAATAGAGTAAGTTAGAAGCTGTGTGGAACTGATACAAACCCCTGTGTAACCCCCCTCCTTTTCTCTGCTAGTGTTTAATTATTGGAGGTGGCCCATGTGGCTTGCGGACTGCCATAGAACTTGCCTTCCTGGGAGCCAAAGTCGTGGTCGTGGAGAAGAGGGACACTTTTTCAAGAAACAACGTGTTGCATCTCTGGCCATTTACCATCCACGACCTCCGGGGACTGGGAGCCAAGAAATTTTATGGGAAATTCTGTGCAGGATCTATTGATCACATCAGTAAGTATCTGAGGGCTTGGGCACTGTTCAGATGAGAGGTTGCCAAGAGCAGAAGATTAATGGAGACTTTCTTGGTTTGCCAGAAAGTTCATCTGCCTGAAATATGTGCAAGTGCATGTGTGCACACACAGAGAGGAAAATAATGGTCACATTTAAGCAAAATGGCAGTAGAATCTAAGTTACAGTCTTATGGAGCAGCTTTTTTGTTAGTCTAGACTTGTTAAACAGTAGGTTTTGATTATGAAATATAAAGAATATTGATATTCATTCTAGTACTTTGAAGGTAGACACAACCCTGATCTAATGAGAAAATGTGATAGTAGGCTAATTTACAGGGAAATAGAATGGAAAGTTTTGTATCCTAAAATGATCTGGTTAGCAGATCCTTTAAATGTCATTAGGATGGAAAGCTCTACGAAAGTGTTCAGAGAAACTCAACTGAAATGAGTTTTACCCACGAGATTGCGCTGCAAGAGGAAAAGGAGCCGGAAAAGAACAACATCCTGTGGTGGTTGCTACATTTGCATTCATCACAGTGTAGGAAATAGTAATACTTCATGCTTGTGTTAACAACGAGTATCAGGTTGGTAGTGTGCTGGGAGCAGCTGTGATTGCTTACTCATTAAATACACCCTTGTTACTTGCTGTCTGCAGGTATTCGACAACTTCAGCTTATCCTCTTCAAAGTTGCACTTATACTGGGAGTTGAAATCCACGTGAATCTGGAATTCGTGAAAGTCCTGGAGCCTCCTGAAGATCAAGAAAACCAAAGTATTGCTTATCATAATGTAGTTCTGTTCACAGTTACTTCTTTTTCTGGCAGGCATTATGGGAAGCCATTCAAGGTAGTTGAATTCTGTTTAAGGAAACAGGAGCTTTTTGCCCTTCTTAGTCAGCTGGTTTTGTTCTATGCAGTCGTAGGCATGATAAGAATCATTGTGACAGAGCCCTGATAATTCCCAAAATATGACCCAGGGTGAGAAGCTGAGGTTTTGCACTATGCCTTCTGGCATGTGTTTGAGGCTTTGTATGGAGTCTGGTGTGGCTTCTTGGTATCTTCTTGCAAAAACAAATTTTGATTGATAATATAAATATAGAGGATGGATTAAGCACCCAGGGCCTCATTTTGCTTTCACATTTGATATAACTCCCACTGGCACACAGAGTCTTATCAACATTCTTATGCAAGATTTTTAAACCAAATAGAAAGATGTCTCATTCTTTTTTCTATTTTTTTAAAAAATATTGATAGTTAGGGTGTAGTATAAATAGAATATTTTATAATTTTACTGTAATTGAAATACTATGCTAAATCTTTAAAGGGTCATAAGTGACAGTAGAACAAAACGTATTGTTTTAGGTAGTTAAAGTATATATAATTTTAAGATATGGATAATATAAACACATCTGTGTTAATGCAAAGATTAAATTTAGTTTGTGAGGATGCTTCCATTTAATTTCTCTTTAGAAGACAACTAAAAGGATTGATGATGGAATGCTATTTTTCTTCTTTTGATACCCAGCTCTTCTTTTCTGTAACTACGTGCATGTACTGTCCTGATAAGGCAGCTGTGTGGTTATTTCTGTGACAATGAAGTGCAGGTGATCCACATGAAGGCTTCCCTTTTTTAATTGTCTGTTGACAAGCCTGACATGTTGCTAACACAGCCTGAAGGTAGCTTTGACTGCAGCAGAACTTCCCTCCAGCAGACCAAGGCAGAATTCAGGTCCATTTGAATGAGAAATAGATTGTTTATCCTGGTGCCCTTTCTTTAGACTCTGAAATCACTTCTCCATTGTATTACTGAGAAGGAATAATTATTATTGGTATTTTCAGAGACAGGCTGGAGAGCTGAATTTCTCCCCATGGATCACCCTTTGTCAGAGTATGAATTTGATGTTATTATTGGTGCAGATGGCCGCAGGAATACATTAGAAGGTAGGTGTGGTGATTGGGTGCTTTGATGCTTATTTGTGGTCTTCAGGGTATCTTGAAGGACCTGAAAGTCAGGGGATAACACAAAGCAACAGGTTACCTTTGAATCCGTTGAAGTCTGTGTGAAAACTATTATTTTGTGTGGTATCTTTTGCTTTTGCTGTTAAGTTGGAGCTCAATTGCCATTTAAAATTGTCACAATCAAGACATTTAATGTCATTACTGCTTCTGAGCTCTGTGTATCTGCATTGCCTATGGAATGCATCATGGTGCCATTTGGCTTAATTTAAGTAAAGTAATTATATTGTGATTTAACTGCAAGAAGGCTGACAAGATACAAGTCAGGGGTTGCATAATCTTTGCTGTTGTGCTGTAAATTTGCCAGGTATATTTGCACTAATGACCAAAAGGTGACTGCTTTAGAAACAGTTACTTTGGAAACAATACCAAAGAATAATAAATAACTCTTAAGTATGTGGGAGGAGAGGGGGTAAATGCTTTATGAGCTCCCTTCACTGCTGAGAGTTCAGACCACCTGAGCTGCCTTTCTTAGCCAGACACTAGATAAGCTGCTCCTGTATCACACAAATAAACCTTGTACTTAATTATTTATTTCCCTTTTAGCTTTAATTATATCCATGCTAGTTTCCGTTCCCTAAGTACACTATTTTCTTTTTTTTATTAGCTTCATAGTTTGTCTGTTTATTCTTTTATCTGCCAGCCACAATATGCTTACAGTTAATTCCTTGTGATGCTCTACTGCAAATTTCCCTACACTGTTGTCCAGCTGTGCCCCATAAAAGACTTTAAATAGTCAAGTAATAGCAAAGTGAAATTATTCTTATCTCAGCTGCAGATTCTATTGAGAAGTTAATGGTTATCATCATAGCAGCATCTAAGGGAGTATTTGGTGCACTGAAGATACATGTGGAAGCTACTATTGTCATATTAAATCTATCTCATTGAAATAATGAGAGCATATCAAGTGGCACAGAGACAACAATTTGTAACTGATTTATTTCTTCTCATAAAATACATGTATCCTCTCAAGTCATTTGCAATTGGCTAAAAATACTCTAAGGACCCTCTGCCCCGCTTCATAATTTAATTATGGAGAAGGGGAACATACAGATGAAAGAACTTAAATGTGTGATTGCAACATCATGGCTTAGAGGACTTTGTTTTGTGAAAAGAGGAAGCAAAGGTGAAGCAAGAGAGCAAGAAACTTCACAGTCAGTCTTACCTTGGAAATATAACAGTTAAGCCACTGAATATTTTTCAACCCCAAATACCTTTGAAAAATCTCATTTGATGGTAGTGTGTGACCCAAGCACTCTTACAGGAGTTTCTTTTTATCAGATCTTTCTCTGCTGCTTTTGACTGCTAATCTCTTACATTTTTTTTCATGAGCTGTTTACCACCTGCGTAACAAATATCTAATTTGCTATTTAGCATGTTAAAAGTGTCTCCATTCACTAAATTTGATCTGTTCTGTTTCCAAGCATTTCCAAAAAAATGTTCATGTTTTTCTTTAGTCATGACTTTCCCTTAACTTCTTCCCAAGTTCAACTTCACATAATTCCCCTCCAGACCTTTTTTTTTTTTTTTAAATGAGACTTTGTCTTGAATGCAATACAGCTCTAGCTGTGCATCTGAAAACGGGGAAAAAAGAACTCTTTGCATTCAAGGCAGTTTTGGAGGAATGATGGAATCTGCTGCTCGTGTGTTGTTTGATGAAGTGTAGGATTAGATGTAGGAAGGAGACTGAGCTGCCTTGAGCTGATTGTCCCTGGAAGTCCAATGTTTTAATTCCTTCTCTTTGCTTACCAGGTTTCAGGAGGAAGGAGTTTCGTGGAAAGCTGGCTATAGCCATCACTGCCAACTTTATAAACAGAAACACAACTGCTGAAGCCAAGGTAGAAGAAATCAGTGGTGTTGCTTTCATCTTCAATCAGAAGTTCTTCCAGGACCTGAAAGAAGAAACGGGTGGGTGCATCCTCATTTTTTCCACTAGCAAATACAAGAGGTAGCAGAGGAATTCGTTGTGCCAGGCCACCCTCCTATTCCTGGTAACATTGATTTAAATATACTGTATAAAAAGTTCTAAGTGATAAAGTGTTGTTGATGTCAGAATATTGCAGACGGAGGTGCCCATTTATGGTACAGTGGGATTTTTTTTTTTTAGCTTAGGCATTGCCACATCATAGCTTGTTTTAATGTTTAAATTTTTCTTAACTGTAAAAATGTCTGCTATGTTGAACAAATTTAGAAGAGTGTTTTCAGGGCCCAGAGATTTCCCTTAAGACATGGTTTGTTTTGTTTCTATCTGTTCACGTACTGAACAGCTTAAACCCTTTGAAAAAGGCTCTGCCCTTCTGGGAGGAGTTTGTTCTTGCTTTTTGATGTGTGGAGCTGATAAACTGGGAATTTATCTGCCATAAATACTAAAAATATAAACTGTGAAATGCTCCTTAGTGGAAGGGGGGTTCGGAATAGTTGCATCCACTGTCAGTAGAAGCAATTCTGTTCTTGATTTACAGCTGATTTTTTTTAAATATTATTATAATTGAAACCAAAAGTCCTACTCAGACCCAATGCCAGAGCCCTAGCAACCTAAAAAGCAGTTTGTTTCCTTGGCACCCAGTTCTACCTCAGAAGACTGCTAATGCTGTAGTTAACTGGCTGTTCCGTGAAAGAATGCTGAATAACTTTAAACTGTGCCGAGAAAAACTCTTGTGGGGTAAGGCCAATCTCCTCTCCTGTTTTGTTTTCCAGCATTTTATCCCCTAATCCTTCATCCTAGCTGGGCAAGTGAATGCATCCCAAGAAGGAAAGGCACCTGCAGGCATCAATCACATGGTGTTAGTAAATGACAGACAGTGCAGGGCACTTGGTGACATACTTATTATCTCTTTTCAGGGATTGACCTGGAGAATATTGTTTACTATAAAGATAGCACTCATTATTTTGTGATGACAGCAAAAAAGCAGAGTCTTCTGGACAAAGGAGTGATCATTAACGTATGTAGAAATGCTGGCTAAAGCCCTGTTTTATTTACTTGGCGCAGAATAAGCGTGAACATCTGCATAAACATTGTGGCATGTTATAGAGGGGTTTTATAGACTTAATCACTTCATTAAAGCTCAGGTTGCTTGGATCTTACTCTGACTTCTTTAAAATTAGCTTTTACCTTCAGTCAGCACAAAGTTTCTGTAGAGAACTAAAAACAATACTTCCTGAATTTATCAGTTCTGAAACTGGCTGAAATGGGATCTTGACTTGTGGTGGGATCTCGCACCAGCAAATAAAACCCTCATTTATTTAAAGGGGAACTTGGCACACCTATGTCCAGTTTTATCAGGCAAACAAGGAAGCATAAAACTCAGCCCCAGGCTAAATTGCAAGTTCTCAAGTGGGTGAAACATGATAGAAGGAGTCTATAAACACAATGGCCTGAACTTTCAGAAGTACTTGGGATTTTGAGATTTGTATTTACTTATTTTTTCTTCTTCTATAAGATGCAGGGGTTTATTTTCTTCTGTTTCTAGAAAGCATTATGGCACCACTTAAATTTCTTTTCCTGGAAACCGAAGGGAGGTCAGCTTTTCTTGCGAAGTAAGACAGTGCCAAAACAGTCAAGTGTCATTTCCTGAAGGAAGTGCATGTGGGGAACTAGCAGAAGGTTTCTTGGCTTTTTTATGGGACCACTTAGCTCAGTGCCATGATTCCCTGCCCTTCTGGGGGCTAGAGGCTCCTGGGGAAGAGCAGCAGTCTGTGACCAGCCAGGACAGGAGAAGGGTGAGAGCCCTGGGGTTCTGGTGTTTGTAGGTGGGGGCAGTCCCAGGAGGTCTGTGGGGAGTTTGGAGAAGAGGAGCAGCAGCTATGGCTTATCAGAGCTGTTTTGATGACCTACTCTAGTCTGAGTGGAAAAAAAAAAACCAACCCAGCCTGTCTGAAACAACTGGGCTAATAGCGATTTTGTGGTATCATCCTGTGATTAGGGGTCTCATCTATGATTAAGCTGTAAATAGAAACTGCCTTTTTAATAATCACTGGCTTTAAGTAGGATGACCTGCAAAGGCAGGGCACTTTAGCACTCTGGCAAAAAACCACCAACACAGCCCAAAAGAGAACAACAGAGAGGTTTGAATATGTCATCATTGCTGAGGTGTTAAGTCAAACCTGGAGTCTGAGCCCCAGGTTGTATTGTCAGTATTTCTGCTCTCATGTGGGTGTAGATGTGGGGTGCACATGTGCAAAAAAAGCATTGCAGAGACGATGATAACATCTTTTGATGGGAGGGAAGTGGTGCTATAAAAATAACACACAACCAAGGAACTGGGAGGCACTGTAATATCCTGTTGCAAATAAAGCTCCTTGTTCAGTGTTGGCACGGAGAGCTCGTGTTTGGGGGTAGCTCAGTATGCTATGTTCGAGTGTCAGCTTTTTAGAGGAGATGATGTCTTACTCAGTTCTTTATGCTGTGAGTGGTGTGGTTCCCACTCACGCTGTAAGACTGCAGTGTTGCAATTCAGAGGGGACAGTGGGTTATCTCATCCTGCATGCTTCTCTCCTTGCAGGACTCCATTGACACTGAGTTGCTCCTCTGTGGGGAAAACGTGAACCAGAACAATTTGCTGTCCTACGCCAGAGAAGCTGCTGACTTTGCAACCAATTACCAGCTGCCTTCCTTGGATTTTGCAATTAATCACTATGGCCAACCAGATGTAGCAATGTTTGATTTTACTTCCATGTATGCATCTGAAAATGCTGCACTAGTGAGAGAGAGGCACAGACATCAGCTCCTGGTGGCACTAGTTGGCGATAGTTTGCTTGAGGTATATCTTGGAATGTCTTCCAAATAGTCTTTTTATTTTTCTTCTTATTATTTCCTTAATCCAACCATTCAATCTACCCTCCAAACCAAAACAAAACGTCCTCTCTTGCATGTCCTGAAACAGTGATACCTTCTTTGGAATAGACTTCTTTTTCCTTTTCCTTTTCTCTTTTTTTATGCCGTAGTTTGTCATAGCTAATGCTTGGCTGGCAGCCTCTGGCTGAGGTCCCATTTTGCTTTATGCAAGCTGTATTTCTGTCTGAAAACTGCGAGCTCTGTGTCCTCAGCTTGGGTGCATGGCATAATTTTCCTAATGTCCATCACAGAGAAAAACTTGATCCAAATTATTATTGCAGTCTCTTTGCCCTAATATATTCTTTTTTTTTTTTCTCTCTGAAGTGAAAGTGTATGCTGCCACTTTTTTTAATCTTTTTTTTCAAACTCATACTGAAAGCATGAAGTGTTTGAAAAGAGCAGTCCAAAGCAAAATTAGGAGATGAGAAGGGATTCTTTTCCCCTTTTTCTTTTCCTTGTCTAATTCTTGAATTTTTTTCTCAGCTTAAACTTTTTGAGGTTAAGAAATTTGTTTTTTAAATATAGAAGTTAAAAAAACCGAAAAAGTGAAAGAAGCAATCTTTTTCATTACCTAAGACTTGGAGGAGGGACACATCTAAAAACTGCAAGCACTGTCTATGTTGTATTTTGACTCTTTCTGGGCTATTTTTCTAAGACAGTATGAAACCCCAGGCTCCAAATTCACATTGCATGTTACTTTTGTAATTAGACCTTGAGAAATACAAGGACTTAAAGTGTAAATGCCTCTTCCAGCCCTTCTGGCCGATGGGTACTGGCTGTGCAAGAGGCTTCTTGGCTGCTTTTGACACTGCGTGGATGGTGCGGAGCTGGGCCCAAGGCAAGCCCCCACTGGAGATCCTGGCTGAACGGTGAGTGCTGCTCTGCTCTTCTCCGTCATTCCCAGTGTTTTAGGGAGTCACGTATTGATGGAAGGCAGTGGACTTCAAAATACCAACAGGAGAAATATTCTTCTTCCCTTTAGTGGCATTGGGGTGAAATTATCCATTCCTTAAGGCAGTGGAACAACTTACTGTACCAGCTGACCATTGCTCTGTGAGCTTCTGCACACTGAGACCAGGCAATGTGCAGGACAGGGGTGGAAATCTCTGATTTAATACACTAATTACTAGAATAAGTGTGATTCTTAAGGAAATAAACCAAAGATACCTTGTATCAAAAAAATAACCCTGCAACCATCTCAGCACCTGCTTTTTTTGTTCTGAAAAAAAAAAATTCTGAAAGAAAGCTAAATAAATTCTTCAACATTAGCAACTTTCATAGTTGGTCTCTGTGCTTTTAACTCTGCAGATTGGCTTAGTAGCCCTGATATTCTCTTTAGGCTGATAAATGTGTGGCAAAAGAGAATTACTGTAGTGCTGCATCATAACCTTCTCAGAGCAAAAAAATCTGTTATTAAGGACACCAGCAATCCTGGTGTCACCACTGTCTGCTGGTTGAATTTGCTGACTTGGGTCTTGCTGGCAGCTCCCTTGCTGTGCTGCAGCTGCCCAGGCTGTTTTGGAGCAGATACATAATAGTCATGGTTGTGGTAATGTGAGTAGGAGCATTACTAACTACAGCACTTTGAGAAGTTTTAAGATAGGAGTCTGTGGGATGACTCAAGCACGGCATAGACCCAAATGGAAAATTGAGCAGCATAGTAAAAAAACCAACCCTGTGGTAGTTATAGCAATTGCAGGATGACAGGATTTAGTGCTGTTATGTGGTAAAGAAGTTACTCCTTGGGTGGATGGTAAAACAAAACCAGATGACTGGATGATGTAACCTTTTTTTTCCCCTCCACTTTTTCTTGCTCACTTCCTGCCTCAGGAAAATATGGACATAAGTTCTAAGAGCCTGTCTTCTTCTTGTCCTATTTGTGTTGGGCATCCTTCTGCTGAGTGGGGATAAGAAATAGGATGGATGCATTAGGTGTGGGTAGCTGCCAAAATAAAAAGAATACTCCAAAAAAACTAACCTCTTTATGTAATAAACATTTATTTTAATATGTAACTCTTGCATCCTTTTTTCTCTGCAAGAGAGAGCATTTATCGACTCTTGCCTCAGACGACCCCTGAAAATATTAATAAGAACTTTGACCAGTATACCATTGACCCAGGAACAAGATACCCAAACTTGAACTCGAGCTGTGTTCGACCTCACCAGGTCAGTACATAAAAGGCTTACTTGTGAAATCAGTTCTTTTTTTGTCTGGGATAAATAGAGCTGCAAATATTGTGCAACAAAACCTTCAGGAGACTCCTTAATTTAGAACCTGCTGCTGATAAAGTTAACCTGCAAAGAAAACTCTGTATTTTTCCTCCAAGCAATCCTAACGTTATGCTGCTAATTGGTTTTCCTTGTAGGTGAGACAATTATATGTCACCAACGAGTTACAACAGTGTCCTCTTGAAAGAGTGAGCTCCATCAGAAGATCAGTGAATCTCTCAAGACAAGGTATGTGGCACCTCATGTCTGCTGTGGCTTAAGGTTTGTAGCCTTCTGAGCATACAGGAGCTGACTGAAATGTTTGCTCTCCTCTGTGAGCGCAGAGTCAGATATTCGGCCCAACAAGCTCCTGACGTGGTGCCAGAAGCAGACAGAAGGATACCGTAACGTCAGCGTCACCGACCTGACCACCTCCTGGAAAAGTGGCCTTGCCTTGTGTGCCATTATCCACCGCTTCAGACCTGACCTCATGTGAGTGACATCTGCAGGTCTCTTTGGGTGTAGGGTATATGAAGCATTTACCAAAAAGTGGTGTAAGACTGACCAGAACAACACTGATACTCTGCAGTCCTCTTCTGTTGGTGTTTTCTACAAGGAAGGGCACACCATTGCCAGGTTTGGAGGATGGAGAGGGTGGGGTTGTTTTGCTTTGTTTTTTTCTCTATGTCCTTGCATGCCATTTAAACAGAAATATATATGCTTTCAAAGAGCTAGGAAGGCTTTGAACCTTATGATTTATCGTATTTGTGGGAGTCATGTGTCTATTTAAAATGAAATTTGCAGCGCTTGGAGAATGCAAAGAGCTGCGTTCCCAGGTCCCTGGAGAAAGGGCTTTAGTGTATGTTTAAAACCACAGCCACAATGGCACTGCCATGAGTTACAGAAATACCTGGGCGAGCCTTGGATGAGCCATCCTCTGTGTTTTGTAGTGGTTGCTGTGACAATCCTGTGGGCAAGCGCTGGCCCATGGAGCTGGAGGTTTTGCACAACTCTGTCCAGAATAGCACAGCACCCTTTCATGTGTGCTATGCAACAAGGGCTGGCCCCTGTGAATTAACAGCCTAAGGGATTGAATGTCAGCCAGCATTCCCCTTTTGACGGGGTTTCTGGCGTCCTAAGGCTGCAAGACCCAACTTTGTATGTATGAATATTGTAAGGTCCCTCAGTTAGATACAAGAGGGTCAGTGTGGAACAGGTGTCAGGAAATGGCAATTCTGGCACTGCTTGATGCAGTCAGTAGGGTGAGACTGAAAACGTAGTGGATGCATTCTCTTGCCTTCCTGCACAGACTTAGGAGTCACAAATGAATTATTGTCAACCTCCTTTTATTGTGGATAAATGGAAGGAATAGTTGAGCTCTTTTATGAGGTGTGATAAACTGGAAAAAATAGGAGTGGTACCCAGGGTGCTACTTTGTACAGTTTTACCAGAGGAAGAGCTGACATTTTAAGAATAAGATTTTTTTTTTTTACCTTAAGTTAGTTTTAAAAAAAAATTAGAATTATGTCTCTGTGACTATAATGGGAGTATGAAAAGCATATAATGGGGGGAGAGAGTATAAAAAGCAAAGTAGTCTTTGCTGTCTGTGGAAAACATGTTTTTTTAAGCATTGCTCTCTACAAAGTCGATAAATTTATCTTCCTGAGCTAACAGACCTCCTGCTGTTTAATGCCGTGTTTGGATCTTGTTTGCTTTTTGTATTAGATGAGCCTGCTGAAGGACTTGGCCGGATGAAATGCAGGCAGGCAAGAGAGGCGCTGCCTGTGGGCTGTGGGCAGGGCTGGGGTGGAGGGCTGCCCACAGCCCCTGGCTCCACAAATGGGCAGTGCGTGGGTCAGGGAAGAGCAGAACTTCTTTGGGGATTCAAAAAACTCACATTCCTTTGTGAGGAGAAAGAAACTGGCCTGCCTGGAGCTTTGTAATTTATTCACATGTTTATTTTAATCATGAATTTTGGAAGCGGTTCAAGAGATCAGAGTCTTAGAATAGGTCCCATAGAAAATGGATTAGAGACTGGATAAGGGAGTTCCAGATGTGTGATGTACATACTTAGGGCGCTGCTAAATTCAGCTGTGACCTGGGCAGCAGGTCCTTTCTCAAACTGCATGTGCTAACACCTTAAAAAAAGAAAGGTTAGTGGCTGTGCATGTGTGTGTGCACACATATAACAAGATTTTCTCTTAGAATGCTAGCCCAAATTTATTCCTCCTTTGGTGATTTATAGAACTAATCAAAACTAGGAAGTCAATAGCTAACGGATGGAATTTGTAGTAGTGCAGCTGTATTTGGAGAGGAAAAAGGTCTCTTAGCACTTCTTCATGAGCAAGAGAATACTTTTTCATGGGACTACGTCAAGATTCAGTTCAATGAAAATGCTTTTAAATTACATTCTGGCAAAGCCATTATTTGTAGTAACGGGGCTTGTGTGAGATTCTTAGCTTTGACATTGTGTGGACTCTGTATCTTTGGCAGTAAAATGCCTGTGCCCTCATTCCTGGTGCTGTTCTTTGCCTCTCCCATGGGCAAGGGAGAGTGGAGCAGAGAGAAAACCGCTGCTGATGCCACTGTGCTGTCCCCACAGTGACTTTGATTCTCTGAATGAAGAGGACGTCGTCAAAAACAACCAGCTGGCGTTCGATGTTGCTGAGCAGGAGTTTGGGATCCCCCCTGTGACCACGGGGAAGGAGGTGGGGTCTGCCGGGGAGCCCGACAAGCTCAGCATGGTCATGTACCTGTCCAAGTTCTACGAGCTGTTCCGGGGCACCCCTCTGCAGGCTGTAGGTAAGGCAGACCCAGACTGCTCCTAATTCCTGCGAGTTTGGGAAGGGGAAGCTCCTCATCCAGGCCAGGCTGCTGATGAGCACTGCTCCTGAGCCAAGGGTCCTTTCCCAGCTGAGCCATTCTGGCATGCAGGGGTGCCTGCCTCTGTCCGCAAGAGCTACTCTGGGCTTAACACAGGAAAGGGGAAAGCCTTGACTGAAGACTGAGGGTTTGTGGGTCCTCCGTGGATTCAGAGAATAGGAGCAGCTGGATAACTGCTGCTTGACATCATGGAGTTCATGTATCAGGCTGTTAGTGTGATTCCCTGGGTAAGGATGACTGCCCACAGCACATTCATGCCTGTGTGTTTGGTTTCCTTGCTTAAAAAGTCACCCTCCATTGTATGCATTTATTTGCCTGTGTTTCTTATATATAATTTTTACTAGCAGTCAACTGGAAAGCTTTGTCTCAGGCAAAATAATTTAAAAATACATCTAAATAAATAAGTCATTGTTTCTTTGGGCAGATGCTGATGAGAAGCAAAATGGAGAAAATAATGATCTTGGTTCAGCAAAATCATCAAGCTCCATCTCTAATAATTATTTAAATTTAACTTTACCAAGAAAACGAGTACCAAAGGTAAGTTGTGAAGGAAGACTGACCCTGTTTTAAAAGATGAAAATAAGCTGTCAGGCTCAGAAATAAGGGTTTCATATTTATACTACGATTAAAAGGCCTGTAAACTGAGATTTTTTTGAGAGTAAAATTTCACAGTATAGAAAACTTAACACATCCACACTCAATCATTATGATGTTTGTAAAGATAAAACTGAAGCATTGTCAGTGTCAGATGGCTGAGGCATTAAGTGGTTCCAGTTAAGCACTCTCTGTAAATGCACAATTTTGAATCACAGTGAGAACTGGGAAGCTCTTCGGGAGAATTCATATCCATTGTTCACATCAATCTTCAGTGCAGATAAAAGTGAGAGGAGAAGGATGTTTTATTTTGTATGTTTATAAGTTGCTGTTTCCCACTTGAAATATCTGAGATCTCTGCTCCCTTACATGTATTGACATGTTTTATTTTTGGAAAATTTTCAAAAGTTGTTTTTTAGGAGGTTTTGTGCAATGTTACGTGCAAAGTTACTGATTTGGGATTTTTTTGTCTGGGGGCTTTGGGTTTGTTGGGGGGGTTTTTTGAGACAGGAAAGTCTGGAATTTTCCTGGGCTATTCCTACCTTTAAGAAAAACAGTCCTGCAGCTCTGTATTCCTAGAGTTAAATATGCAGCCATTCTATTATATATCAGTTCAAATCATCACTGGTATGCTAGCATGCTTGTTGGCTGGGGGGAGTGCTGTTTTTTAACCAAAACAGGGATTTGAACAGTTTGTAGGTTCTGAGGGGAAGCTTTGAACTCTGACAGAATGTCACCTGCAATGGTAGGGAACAGTGGGCAGGTTGACTAGTGTGGCTCTGAGATAATGATCTCTTAGTCATACCTGTGTACTTGTCTCTCTTGGTCACTTATTAATGAAAATTTATTGACAGGCCCTGTTACGTGGCTGTATTATAAAAAACATCCATGCCCGTACATGCTATGATTAATGACTCTGCAGCCTTGAGGGATTGCGGAGACCTGAGTTATTACTGTCTGGCATAGGATTGTGTGCACTGAGAGAATTGTCTGTGTCTTTGAATGGATTATAGCTTCAAAAGTTTTATATGATTTAATTTCAGAGGAGTTCTAATGAAATTACTTAGTAATAAACAGTTTCACCTTCTGCCTCTTCGTTAGCTTCATTAGCTTGGTCTCCTTTAAGGAGACCTTGAGGAAGGGTTTTGCTTTCACAGCCAAGCCTATCTTCATTTGAAGTTCAGTTTAAGAAGGAGTGTCTGCACAGCCCAGCTCAGAGGCAGCAGTGTCCAGAGGAACAGTACAGGTTACACAGCACCATGGACTCCTCCACCAGAAACAAATTAACTTCTGCGTTTTCTGAAACAGCTTAATGCAAGACTGCTCCAGGTTTTGAGTTTCCTGGGCTAGCCAAAAACCTGATATGGACTGTTTGTTTGTAGGGTTTTTTGGTCTTGCTTGTTCTTCAGTTTTGTTTTGATGGGATTTTTTGTTGAGGTTTGGATTTTTAAGCAAGCCTCCTAAATGCTTAACTGTATTGCTTCATTTACACCTATGCAGAGTTAAGTTTTGCTTGTCAGAGTCCAGACTTCCTACTTCTTTTGGAATTCAGTGTCCTAGAAAAAGTTCAGGTGTACATGTATGCACTGCATTCCTCAGAATTTTAATATATTGCTTTTTAAATTTGTTGCTCTCTTGTCACGTCGAAATGTGATTTCTATTTTTTTCACCTGGAGAATGACTCCAGAATTTCCAGGTATTTCCTAGACGGACTTTTGTCTTGAATATTTTCCCTCCATAAACACATTTTCAAAACCTGTGGGCTCTCAATTGCCCTGTAACATCAGATATCCTTGTTAGGAACTCATTTTTCCCTGTCACCCACATTTGCACAAAACCAAGTGACATGATTCCTAGATATCCAAGCAGTGAGGAACCAAACGGGCAAAGTAAACTGCTTTTTCTTGTGGGTGACTTCTTTAGAAGAAGAAGCTTTTTCATGACCACAGTGTTGTTGTTTTTCCATGAGTTATTTGCAGAAGTAAATAGACTTTCAGCAGTGGTGAGAGCTTTCCATTACTAAGCCATGCAGCCTCTGACTAGCCTCCCATCATGAAATAAGCCTTCTCTCACAGCAGAGCTGTAGTTGTAGTTCTTGGCAGGACATGAAAGCACGAGGTGATTTGCTTGATGGGCCCCTCTGGTTTCCCACTACAGGGGCTCATTCACAATGAGAAATGGAAGTGATACTTCCCAAAGCAGCTTGGGAAAGCAAGATTGCCAACATATTTTGTGTGAGGTTTTGCAGCTCTGTCATGGATGGGATGTGAAACTAAGCAAGATGGGTTAGGGTGCTTGGGTTAGGTCAGCAACTTGAGTGCCATAACCATCCAAAACTACCTGGGAAAAGAAGCTCCATGGAAAGTGACTGCTTGGATTAGGAGTTTGGCTCTGGCTTTAATTTTATGGTTCTTTTCCCTGCAGAAGGTGGTGTATATATACTGTATGTTCTATCCAGGCTGTTGTAAGCATTGCTTACTAAACTTCCCATAGCATCTACGTTGTCCTTTTGTTTGGCTGGAAGAGGTTTCCTTATCTGGGTGCAGGCTGTGAGAGAGCAGGAAGCAGGGCCTGGAGCTGGTGTAGCTGTTCTGGCAGCCTGTGCTGAGCTGGATCATGTTTTCCATTCTCCTCCGAGTGTCAGCCGCGCTGGAGAGGAACTGAGATTTCCTGTGCTCCAGACTAATAAATGAATGGAGGTGTTTACACGACACAGGGCACAGTCTTTTTGGAGTCCTGCTCGGCAATTAAATTGCTTTGTCTTTCACTGCTTTGTGACTATGTTAACGAGAGTCCTTTATGTAGGATTTCTGAAAGGCAGCATCTTGTCTGCTCCATTCACTCAGGCAAATTCTGCTTTTATGTGGTGCAGACTATTATGCAGAATGCATTATGCTGTTCTGTTGTTCACCCTTGCTTGGTAGGCTGGTGACTATAGCTAGTGTAAAGCTGGGTTGCTGAGAGCTGGTGCTTGAAAGGCAGTGTATCAAAGCACACAAAGTAATCAAAATATTGTCATCTGATTCTTCTGGTGCTTGCCTAGAAGTTGTTTAGGATTACTTCTGTTCACTGCATTTATTACAAATAGTGTATATGTAATAAGAAAGCCTGTATTCTTTGATCTTGCTCTCTTTATTTCTTTTTAGGTTAAGTTGACTCAGCAATCACTAAGTTACATCATGAGCTAATGCAAATAGGTGGAATGTATTTTATTGTTCTTACAGTATAACTTTTTGTACCAGATCATCTAGACTGAATTTGATAAGAAGCAATACAAATTTCTAAGCATTGACTGTTTTTCAAGTTTGGGTGGACTGAGCATGAAGTATTATTGATTTGTATAATCTCTAGTTGAGTGAGATAATTAAATATGTGCATAGCTCAAGCACAAAATAGTCAGTTTGGTTGCTCAAGTGCTGTAAGTACTTAAGTACTGAAAGTACATTCAGCCATAGTGAGGGAGATGAACCTTACGACGGAGACAGACCTTTAAGGCAGTGTGTTAGTGCTTTTTGGATTATAAATTCTTCAGTACTGAAAAGAAGAAAAAGGTAAGCACCAAAGTTGTAAGGCTTGTGTTCAACAAAATGAGTGTGTGTTCTCACCCACTGGAGTGCAGTGAGAGGTTTGAGTCAGGGGTTGTGCGACAGCTTTTCCATACCTAATACCTGCCACGAGGGCCCACCAGGCTCCTGGGTGAAGAGTGATCCTGCTGAGCTGGGGGGATCTAATGAGGCCCCCCAATGCTGGCACTGCTCACCTGTGTGTCCCTGCTTTAACACGGACCAGACCTCCTGTACCTGCTTATGGAATTCATTATCCTGGAAGGAACTGCTGGGATAAGCTTGGTAACTGCTGCAGAAATCCATGGAGTTTGTTTTGGCTTTACCCTTTCAGGCTGAAGGGAAAACAGAAGAAAACGAGACGAACAAAAGACGTCGGAAAGGTCTTCTCGGTGTCTTCGAGGAGGTTGGTGTTTGGTGGTGTCCACACTTACCCAGCTCTTTGAGGAGCACCAGAGCTGAGGAAGCAGTGGGAGCTGGGGAGCTGGGGCCGGGGTTTTTGAGCTGGTTGGGAACAAAAAGCCTCTCCCCTAAAACCTGGAATTTACTGCGCTGTGCAGTAAATTATTTGATAGGGAGGAGAGCATTGACTAAAATGCAGTAGTTTGCATTCTGACATGAGAACATATGAGGTATTGGCATTTTTTCCCTTTTCCTATCTCAGCTATTTCGGCAAATTTTTATTTGAGAAGTTTGCATTGCAGCTTGGTTTCTGGCCCCTCTCTGATTAGTGACCCTTCTGACTCAGTTTTATCAATAGCAGCACTGATTAATGTTCCCTTTTACCATACTCTGGGACCAAAGAAAATATTTTTGGGGTGACTTTTGCTTGCTAAACAGTGTCATTTTTAGTAGACTGTATTTCCTTTAACTCTTTGCTGATAAGGATGTTATCTCTCTCTCTTCATGAGTGTTGTAAGAAACCCAAGAAAAACATCATTTTTTGTTTCCTTGCAGACTTCAGGCTTTTCAAGCCAAGGGACAAATACCGGGAAAGCACAGAGTGATGGCAAAGAAGGAATGAACCAGAACAAAGTCAAATCAATGGCAACTCAGCTGTTGGCAAAGTTTGAAGAGAATGCTTCAAACACGATTTTGCGGAGACAGGTAAGTCATGGAGGAACATAAAAGTCATCTCTGAAATTAAACCATAGTCCCACCTTGTGAAGGTGATGCAGATTTCCAAGGGAAAACATGGATCTATTACGTGTTTGAAGTGGGTTATGCTAATTAAAAATATTTCTCTCAATACTTGGAGAACAAATATGACTAATATACATTGACTAATGCATATTAATGCAGTGTGTTATTATCTATGCTATTGAAAAGTGCAGTGGAATTGCAGTGTCCAGAAATCTCATGTAAATCAGCCTGTAGAACTTCTGTGTTGTTTGGAAGTCTAAGCTGGCTGCATATGATAATGCAGAAGGCCTTTTATTTCCTGTATTCTATAGATAAATGACTCTATATATCCAGTGGTGTCTTTCTTTGTGGAAAATTTAGGAAGTGTAAGAAGGGAACCTAATCTTTTGCAAGATGTGTCTGACTGCCGTTTCCATTTCTAAAGTAGGCAAAATGCATTCCACAGCATTTTCATGGTTTGTTTCTAGCGTGACTAGTGGTGTTTTAAAAATAATCCTGTGCTGCCAAGGTAAGGATGAGAAGCCCCAAATCACACTTGAGCCAGAAATGGTTTGAATCAGCTGAGTTTGGATCTGTCACCTGGAAGATCTGAAGGAAGGGTGAGGAAGTTGTTTTGGTTCTGACAAGGATGGTGACTTTCTTAATTCTTCATGCTCCATTATCTATTTGTTTATTTAAATATTTAAGTCCTCCAGCAGTGTAGCCTTTAAAGATGTTCAGTGACTTTCTCAATCTGTGAACCGCTGATATTTGAACTCTGCTTGACTGCTGATCAATACCCTGAGCTCTCTGTGTGCAACATGTGACCAGAGATTTGCTTGGCCATGTTGCAGGAAGGCTCAGTGTGTTACTTTTGATCATAAGTTGTCTTAAAGAATACTGACTATACTCAATTTTAAGTGTATCTTTGATGGTAGAAGGGACTAATGAAATGGATGGGTGACAAATATCTGCAAAATGTCTTGTTAAGCTCCATAGCAGTACATCTTTTAGAGCAGCTTTTATTTCTTTCTGCCTCAAAAGGTCTTTGAATCCTATTTACTGTCTTCCTCTTTGTTTTTTCCTTCACTCTGTCTTTACAATTTTAAAAATGCTTTACAAGGAGCTAATAAGTAGACCAGCCCTGCTCGCTTCTGACCCTCCTGTTAATCCTCGCTTTGCTAAACCTGTGGATCCAAGTCTTCTTCCACCTCAACCAAAAAGGCAGGTAGGAACTCCTATGGGTGACACCTGACAAACACACCATTTCTCTTACTGCTGGGAACTTGGTGTTGTGTAACTACTGGATGTACAAAACAATATTTGTATGTCATCTGCATGGTTAATAGGCATATTTAGCTGAGAACTGTGAAAACCACATTAAACGTTTAAGGCTATTCTACACCTGCCTGACCAGATGAGAAAATTACATGAATGTGTGGAAAATACCCTAAAAACATAAGTGTTGCTGTCTGTGTTACCACATCTAGACTTCAAATTTTATAAATATAATTACATAGCTACATTTAACGTGAGAAAACTAGAGCAGTACCTGAAAATTTGTCTGTGCTTTGGACTGTTGTAAAGATAAGGAAAAGAGAGCGTTCCACCCTGAGACACCTGGCAAAAATGTCTAAGATAAAAGCTTGAGCCATGAAAAGCTGATATTGATGGCCAGATTTTTTTATTTCTTTTAGTGGAATTTTTGAGGAGAATTTCTGCTGAAAGCTTTTCTGCAGCATCATATACCTAGGGAAAATGTTTGAAGACATAGTCTAAATTTTTCTTCTTGTACTTTCAATGAAAGCAATCTCATCTCCAACAGTATTGGTAGTTACTTTACATTAGAGTTTTAAATTGAAGTAAACATCCTGTAATGGTGTTTCAAGAGTAGTTTGCAGTAAAATGAGATCTCCATTACATGTGGAAATCTGCAGATCAGGAGCTATTTTATATGAAAATTCAAATTCAGAGATCTGTTCTGAGTTCCTCAGAAATTGCCTTAAATCTGAAATATGTTTTAACTTGACTTGGGTCAGACTAGATCTAAAAATATGGCAAAAACTACTGTTGATACTTTTATAATTTGATTTTAAGTTTAGTTTCAGGCAGATGTGATGGTAAAAAAACCCCAACCCAATACCTTTTCTATAAACCCACGAAGGAGATGTAGTGCCATGATCTGCACTGATGCCACCTGGGGTTATTCACAAACACACAAAGCTAGAGCAGGATGTCCAGCCCTGCATATAAACTATGTAGGACTGATTTCTTTCAGTGCATGATGCAGTAGGCAGTGTGCCAAGAGTGATGTGAGAACATTGTGTTTCTAGTTCTGTGCATGACTGTGCTGCGCTTTCGGAAGCATCCTCAAAAGCTGCATATGCTGCATGGTGGTGCAGAAAGCAGATTTTTTTTCACTTCAAGTGTTTCCCAGTTTCAGGTGGTAGCTAGGAGTGAACACGAGGTCAGGGAACCCAAACAGTCTTTGAGTGGTTCTGATCATATGGCCAGGAGAGCAAAGACTGTACAAAAAGCAGATACCCAGCCCAGTCTGTCAGAAACCTCTGAAAATCTCGCATCTGCCTGTTCTGCTGCATTTGTACTTTCTGGAGTGCTTGAGCGTCTTCAGCACCTGGAGGAGAAAATGAAACAGGTGACAAGAAACTTCTTTTCTCTTCTGTCTGTTAACTGCACATGATAAGCTGTATACTGTGTTTTTGCTGGCTATGGTGGCTTTTTCTCTGTTGACTTTAGCTTATACTAAGACAATAAGAAGTCTTTCTGCAAACTTGGTATGTTCTGTTGATGTACGTGGCATTAACTGTAATCTCTCTCTTTCTTTTCTTGGCTTTCCTGTCCCTACAGAAAAGAGCTCAGACCATAGCAAATAGGGAATTCCATAAAAAGAACATTAAAGAGAAAGCAGCACATCTTGCCTCAATGTTTGGATACATGGAGTTTCCAAAGGTGAATATACAGTTTTGCACCTGAAGAAGTGCTGACTTAGAAGACTCATAAGAATTCATCGAGTGAAAAACTTGCAGTGGTTTTGCTTTTAACTTTCCATTTTGTGTGGATCTGAAAAGTGATGTAGATTCCACTGAAAATGGTGAAAAGCATTGTTTAAATATTACTGCATAATTGAATGGAGGTAAAATGCAATCTAAACCATAAAGCTAGTCAGTACTTTAGCAGGAGGGAAATGTGCTAGAATAAACTCTGTCTTATGCTCAAGGACACACTGGTAGCTTAGTTTCTAATCAATTGGTAAGCAGTAGTACTTACAGTCAGTGCACTCTGGCTTTTCCTATGTTTCCTTATGCTTTCTCCCAGCTCTACCTTACCTTGCTTCCCACTTCTATAAAAAATTGAGTACAGTGATACTGTTTACCATGAAGGTGCCGTGGTGATTTCCATGGGTCCTCACTGTGCAGAAATAGAAGACTAGAACTGTAGCTGTTTTCTTTATGGTATTTTTATGCATGACTGTGAACTTAACCTTTGCTAATGTCACTGTCTCTTGGATAACTCTCCTGTTTCTGCTTTACACAGAATAAGCTACCTACTAAAGGCTTATCCCATTCTCAGCCCCCAACTCCCTCTTGCCCTCCACCTCATCATTCAGCTGCTGCTGATGCTTCATCATCTGTCAGTTCAGCTTCCTCTGCTGTTCCTTCTCAACAGGTACTCTATTAACAGATTTTTTCCTGTGAAATCTAAATTTGTGCTAGAGCTGCTTGAGAAATGGCTTGGATGGAAGGTGCTGCCAGCAGTTCTGTTGTATAGGTTGTAATTCACACTTAAAGCAAACTTTATTTACTGTTATTAATTCAGCATGTTTGTAAGAGAAATGTCATCATCAGAATTAGTGCAGGTAAAAGCTGAAGAGCAAAGCAAATAGTTAACATTTTTTTGTTTCAATTCTGAAAGTTTTGCATTGCTGCTTATTTTAAATGATCTGTTGTTGGGTAATACCACAAATATGCTGGAGAGAAAGCTTTGCATGGTAGAGCAAGCTGGATGCTGTGGGGTTGGTTAGTTGTTTTGGGGGGCATTTGTGTTTCTTTTCATAAGAATTTGTGTCTGGTCTGTAGTGGAGAACCTGCACGAGAATGGTTATTTTAACTAGAGCCCATGTCTTAGAATTGTATGACCACTTATCAATACAAACATTTTATTGTTGTTTGCTTAATTATTTGTACTTTAAACTTGCCTCTGCATATTAATTGTTAAACAACAGTTCTTTGTAATGGCAGAGTTTATAAAGAGGAAACATGCATGCTTTAAATGACAGAGAACAGATAACACAAGTCAGAGATTCTCAGTCCTTTATACTGATGCTTGGACCGTGAAAGTTCAGAAGTGAAGATGACCGTCTTCTAACTCCCTTTGTTTTAGAAGGATTTTAATTGAATGAAGTTTGATATTTTTCAGCTTTCAGGGCAGGCAGAGGTCTAGGTTCCCTTTCCTTCAACCACTTGTCGTGTGGCAGCAGTCTGGGAGCATTGTAGTATTGAATAGGGTTAGTGTGGAAATAAAGGTGGGCCCATGAAGTTTCTAGAAGTGTTGAAGGTGGCTGCTGTGACCAATGCAGGTGCTGCTGGAGCTGGGAGCTCTTCTACCTGGCACAGGACCCAAGTGCTCCTCAGCAGAATCAGGGGCCACCTCCCTTTGCTGTGAGGAGGAGCAAAGCATTCTGCCAGCTCGTGCTGTATTTAAGCAACTGCAGTTTTCTGAAATAAATGTTCATAGGTATCAGGAGTATTGCCCAGCTTCAGGTAAGCCACGACTGAAGGTGTTTTCCCAGCAGGATCATTTAGTGGAATGGGTCTAGATATTTTTAGCTTATTTTTACACCTTATTGCTGGTTGGAATTGAGGCTCAGAGCCTCAGCAGTAACCGAGCAGGCAGATACTGAGCTGACCTGCAGTTTGCAAGTTCCTCAGCTGAGGGAGAGCTGTATTGAAATGACTGCCTGGCTCTTGTTCCCCTGGGAAATACAGGCTAGACAGCTCTTCAAGGACACTGCAAGCTCAGCAGGTGCCTTACTGCAGTAATCCCCTAATTCCCTTCCTTCCCTTCAGCTTCCAAATAATTCCTTTGCCTGGATTTACCCCCTACTTTTTATGACCTAAGAGGTATAGCATGTGATGCATTTTGAACTAAGTAATGTTTTCCAAAATATGGAGGTCTGATGCTTGTTTGTTTTGGGGAGTTATTGTGACTCTGCAAGGAGGGGAAAAAGAAATTAAAAAACCCCTGCAAAACAACAAACAAAATAAAAACCAACCAACCGAAACCAAACAAAAACCCAAAACAAACACCACCCCCACCCCCTCCCCACCCTCCACAAAAAAAATCCAAATATCTGAAAAACCTGGAAAAAATATGAGAGCTATGCCCTTAATCATGTGGAAACTCTGTGACAATATCTGTGATCTTAACATCTTTTCTTGGAGAACATTTGACTTGAGCAATCCTTTTTGGATGTTTTTAAGACTGCACTCTCAGCCTTTTTGAGTTTGCCATTGTATTTAAATGGTGTGGCAACAGTTTGTTGTGACTTGATTTCACTCAGGCTGAGTTTACTTCAATTGAAAAATGCTCTCTCTTGAGGTACCGGTAGAATGCAGCCCAGCTGAAGCAAGAAAATCTAGTTCTGTCACCAGCACAGTAAATACATGTTCATCTCACTGGGTAAATGTTTGGCTGGTTGAGTAGGATTACATTTATTCTTTAGGAGATCTGCATGCATGAACACCTTGATGCCTGCATATGCAGCTCCATAGGTTGTACAGGCTCACGTCTTCTTGTACACTGTGTGCATTTCATATGTGTAAATATGGTGCATTTAGCTTGGCATATTGGAGAATTTTTAAATAGCAGGTGTGATAATGATCAGGTAAACTTTTATTCCTCCTGTTTGGGGCGGATGTGGTAATCAGAAACTGATCTAAATGAACCCCAAGTGATGATGGATTACTCTAGATAAACCCCTGTGACTTTCCTTTCCAGGTACAGTGAGCAGAAGTGACGTTGATGCTGTCCTTGCCACAGGGGTAACTAGGAAGTTGCAGGGAAGGGGAGATTGCCTGCCCTCTGTGCCCACTTCTGGCACATTAAGGGGTGATAAACAGTCACCAGAGAAGAGAGATGTAGGTGTGGGGATGGGGATAGGGGACCCTCCAATAGGGAGGAGATCTGGAATCTGCAGCAGGACACCTTTTGGAGCAGGGGGTGCCAATGTGCCACCCTGCTGCAGCCCTGACTTTGTAACAAGGGATCTCTCCATGTCCTTCCATGGTCAGGTTGTCCCTGTGTTTTATCTTTAAAGGTTGCACACTTTTCAGAATGTGAAAATTTTATCATAGTCTATTATATAAACCCTGGCTAAATGTGCAGTGCTCTGTAAATAAAGTTGGAAAGTATTTCAGATGCACAGCGTGCATTTTCAAGTGCTGTGCATGAAAGTTAATATGTTTGGACCTCTCTGCTGTGAATATGTACCAGTAATTGCCTGTGTTTGTGTGGTTGTGAAGAGGAGGTTACAGCATCAGAATTTGTATTTCTGGTCTCTGTTCTCAGAGCTATCACTGTGCAAGTCTAGACTTCAGTATGAGAAAATGTTTTGGGATGGATAAGTCAAAGGAAGAGCTTGCTTATGTCGCTCTCAGTGACAATAGAAATCTTTTGAGTTTTATAAGACTTCATGATATATGACCTATAACTATCAGCACCCTCCCATCCTTTGAGCAGTTAGTCCCTTCATTTTAATTTCAAGTGAGTGCTGATGTTGTTACCAGACATTGCATCTGTTGAATTTTCATTGGAAGACTATTAGTTGTGGTGGTGTAGTTATTGAAAATGGTGGCTACAAAATCATACTGTCTCATTACAGAAACCTATTATTAAGTCTAAGGCCTGAAAGGGGCACTTGAAAAGAAGGCTATGGGACCATATTGCTTCTTGAAAGACATACAGTCATTACAACTTATTAAGAATTAACTTCTATATGCAAGATGCCAGTAATAACCAAAACTACCTTTTGGCTTTAATCAGCTGTCAAAATTCACATGCTAGTATTATGAATTAGCACATTTACAGGCTGGGCTTTGGTTATTCCTGTTTTCTTAAAGCTGGGTTGACCTTCAGAAAACTCTGCATCTGAGCTCTGCACGAGTGACTCCACACAGTGTGTTGTAAGAACTATGAGTTGTTGCAATCAGTAGGCTTTGCTCCCTGCAGAGTTTGTACCAACTACTTCCTTTCATTAGGAAGGGTAAGCAAGGCTTGGGTGTTGCCTACACACAGTAACTTATTACTCAAATGTTGTTTATCTCAGAGGGAAAATACATGTAGCATGTTGGATCAAAAGTAAATAAATTACTCTCAAAGCAAAATAAGACCAGGAAAATCATTAAGGATATGAAAGAACAAAGGGAAAGCATTGTGTGCTTTTGGAGGCAGAGAGCATGTTTCCTTTGTTTTATGAAAATGCTGCGGATGCTTACTCGCTGGTTGGCTGTAGTGTTCTAAACAATAGCATGGGGAAATACAGAAGGCAGCTTTCTCTTTCCACATTAATAACAACCCTGATCAACCTGCTGAAAAGCTTTGGCAAGGTGTCACGGAGAGGTCAAAAGTCTTAGGAAATCGCTTGGGAGTTTTAGGTGTTCTCTGGCTGTTTACTGAAATTCACCATGTAAGGTAACTCTTGAAGATTCCCTTTGGACAAAAGATTTAAAGCTGCTGGTATAAACCTGCCTGGATTGTGAGCAGTAGCCTGGTGCATACAGTGGCCTCAACATTACAAAATGGTGTGTGTGTGACTTCATGTACACCAGTAGCCTCGGGGGCAACAAGGGTATGAGCAAAATGTAAACCCCATTATGTGTAAAAAGCCCCATTACTGTTTCTAAGGTCCTTGAGCAGCAGCAGGCAGGCAGAGATCTGTGTGCTGTTGACCAAAGCCAAGCCATGTGAGAGCTGACAGGTTCTCTAAAGGAATGTGTGTGCTTTTGGGGTCAGACTTTCTCCTGCAGCTGGAGTTTATTACACTTACACAATTAAATGGGATGAGGATGTTATTCTTAGGTTTCTCATGGTGGCAGATGGTCACGGGGCTGCCCTGGTGGATGCTCCTTCTGCCCTGATACGTCTGTTTTGTGACTGAGTGGCATTTGGACAGAGGAGAATAGTTCAGTTGGAAGGGACATACAACAATCATCTCTTACCTGACCAATTCAGAGCTGACCAAAGGTTGTAGCATGGTTTTAAGGGCATTGTCACTAAATTAAATTGAAATCACATTTGCTTTTACTTGGAATGTGAATTCACGTTCATTATAAGAAAGTTCCTTTTAATAACATTTTTAAAGTATGTATAAGCATGCAGTTTTCTTGTTTTCACTACTTGAATGTTGACATAGATTGCTTCAAAGGGTGGGGAACAGGAATCAGCCAGCCTGATGGATTTCAAGGTGTAGTTTAAGCTCAAGGACACTTTTCTTGAAATTCAACTACTTGCAGTTTAAGCACAGCTTTGTTATTTAACTGATTGGTCCAGCATTTAACTAGTTCAAGGTAAACCTTCTGCTTTGACTGACTTTGAACACTTTCTTTTACCTTAGACTTTGTAGATAAGAAGTTGTACATGGCCTAGAAGTGGCTCAGCATATTCAGAGGTGCAGAATTTGGGGAGGAAATGTTTTTCTTCCATGATCTTAAACAATACAAAGGAATGCAGTTTTCCTGTAGTAGCAAGTAGCACTTCTCCTATTGGTTTATAATTCGATGTACCACTTAGGACTGCACTGTGCTTTGTAAGTAGCAATTTATTTTGCAGTTGTTACCCACAAGTTGTGCAGATACTGAATAATATTTTTATCCATCTTAATTTCTGAAAACACACCCATAATACGTTATAGTTGCTTTTAAACTTGATAGAAAATACCTCTGAATTGTCTTCAAGTGTTGCAAATACCATTGCATTTATATTTTTCTCCCTTCTTCATGGTAATTTTCTGATACTTTAAAACCTTCGGAGTTGGTGTGGTGGCACTAAACAAATCATTTCACTGAGAAGAGTGGAAATTACTTAAAATTTGGGCTCTGTGAGAGGCAAATGGAGCGTAACAGATGAGATCATGGATTCTGAAGGGAGGAACAATGGCCTGATTTCAGAAGCAGAGTGCCAGATCCCTGGCCATACTAGGATGGCCCT
This sequence comes from Campylorhamphus procurvoides, assembly GCA_013396655.1. Lineage (NCBI taxonomy): Eukaryota > Metazoa > Chordata > Aves > Passeriformes > Dendrocolaptidae > Campylorhamphus > Campylorhamphus procurvoides. Next base: position 1,033,585 of record WBMV01000084.1, read on the forward strand.
TCCTGCATTTGGTACCAGGGAGATTATGGGGTCATACAAAGCTAAAATCCAAATCAATACAGGAAATTCAGTTTAGGATAGAAAATGTTTCTATGATTCTATGAAGTCTTCACAGTCTTTTTTCCTAGAAGCAGAGGACTAGAGTAGCCCCCTACCTGTTGCCACTCATGCACACACATCTTTCTTATTTTCCAGTCCCTAGGCATGTGTTTTGGCAGGGAAGCCTGGACCATATAGTGAGTGGTCTGTCTATAGCGTGTTTGGAGGCACAGCCTAAGGAAGTGCAACCTCCTTGCAGACCTAATTGATAAATTTGGTTAGAAATAGCCTAACATTCATGGCTGTAACAGTGTGATGAAGCAGATTAAAGGAGATGGCGTTCCTTCATGTGCGGAGTTTATTCAGTTTTCCCTGGCATTGAGTCCCTGGGGAGAGGGCAAATGGTTGCTCTGTGTGCATCAACAAAACATTTCTGTGTGGGAACTTGGCACGTATGTTCTCCTAGAATGTTCCCCCAAATGCCAGTTTGTGTACTGTTGATGTGAAGTTTCATTCCACCCCTATTCTGAAATACAGCAACAAAGCCCCAAGAAGCTGAAGTGAACAATAGGAGTTCTTTTAATCTGTCAGAATGTCCAGCTCAGATAGCCAGGCAGTAGCTCCCAGCTCAGCCTTTCGTGGACACAGCAGGAGACCTTGTGCTGCAGAAGCACCATTTGCTCCCATCAGCTATTTCTCCATCATCTGGAGACAGGAGAAGTCTGTGGGCTGCACAAAAGCCTTCTGTGGCACCAGGTGGATCATGCTGGTCACACATGAACATGCTTGTGCTCTGCTGGACTTCCTCTCTGCTCTTTCTCCTGCCTCCCTTTATCAAAGTTTGCATGTTCTCAAATCAGTCTTGTCCTTTTTTTTACTCTTTAAATTCTCTTTTAAAGATAACTAAAGCTCTTCCTTCTATTCTTCATCTTCTCCCCTCTTCTGGTTAGATGACTGTAGGAAAAGTCTCACGTGCAATTGGAGCTGTGGCTGAAGTTCTTGTAAATCTGTATGTGAATGATCACAGACCCAAGCCACAGCTTGAACTGGTAAGCTTAAACCCACAAAGAAACAATAACTTCACTTAAGAGTCGTGTTTCCAGAATGTCATCCTGACTTAAGACCTTGGTTGTGGAGCACCTTAAGCATTATGAAAGGTCTTAGTCTAACACTTATTAAGGAATCAGGTGCATATTGACAAAATATGCTGATGTGTGCATGTGCTGGAAATGTTGCTTACCGTGTCTTCTATTTATATTTTTATTACTTGACTGTATGAATTAAAACTTCAGGAGGCTTTTATTAAATGTAATTACTGTAGAATTAGTAACAGAAGACAATTATTAACCAGGGTGGCTTCTAAAGAAAGTTTTGTGTGTAGTACATGTTTACGCAGTTATTTTTAACACACCAATGCTGAATCACCGTGCCTCGTCTTGGGGAGGGCTGTTTTTCAATGCTGACACTGTTCTGTGTTGAATTCAGAAGCGATCTCTGGACAGAGCTACAGGTTCTTGCCCCATTCCTCACTCTCCATCTGCTGCCTCCTCTGCTCAGGGCTGTCAGGTATTGAGAAGCAAACTACGGTGTTGTGTTGTAGTGGTGACACTTACTTACCAGCCAGCACTAAACTCAGTTGCTTCTGCTTCATTATAACTATTATCTGTTCTATTAACACCATATTTTTAGAAGCACATGCAAAAATGTGTGTTTCCATTTGCATGACTGTTGGTTTGGAAGGTTTCGTGCTCTGAAATGATCCATCACAGCAGAACTAATTGCTAATGGCAGATTTTGGAGTAGCATTCTCAACTTTTAAACACAAGACAATGTGACAATGACAATTATGACTTGTACTCCACATTAAAAAATTGTTCCAGGGCTGCCTTTTGCCAGCAAATTAAGAATGAGTTGTGTTGACTGTGTGCTGCTGTCTGAATGTGCCTGGACTCTGCCAAGTGTGTGCCTCCTCCATCCCATGTGTGGTACCTCTCCTGTGGCAGCAGGAATGGTGGAAGGGGGAGGGAGATGGTGATGGATGTGGTAGATGCAGCATGCTCATCGGTACCAACCTGTAACCAACAGTAATACAATAATCCAAAGTAACATCCTCAAGCCCAGTAGCATCTAATCCATTGGTAATGTATTTTTCTGTGCCTTTTGCATGTATAGCCAAGAGAGGATGAGATTTGTAGCAATTAAAAGATGTTAACTACCAGCCTAATTTCAACACTTTCAAAATAGTTTCAAGTTGTTAATATGGATTGTATTTTAAAGTCCAATGTGTTAAAATGTTCTGAATGTCTGTGATAGGAAACAAATAGATTTTTAAATCAGCCAAGCCCCAACTTGGGCTGTAGACTCAGGAGGAACATGACTAAGAGGGGAAGCACATCTGTGGAGATGTGAGTGGGCAAAGCCTGTCAGCCTTTCTTCCTGGACCTTAAAGCACAAGCCTGTGTTCTCCTCTGGAGTGTGTATGAACTGAGTCTTCAGAGCATCTCTTTTCTTGGCTCCAAATGTGTGTGTTGTTTGAGGGTGGTGAGGTGTGCCTTCCCCTTCTTCAGGGAAAGGCTGGTGATGTGGGACACTGAGGCAGGGCAGTGTAGGGTGATGAGGGAGCATCTGGGGATGGGGCTGCCCTCGTGCCTCAGTAATCACAAAGTGTCGGTGAAGTCCCAGAGAGAAACTGGGTGCAAGTCCAGCATAAAAGTCACCCCCTTAAAGTCCCTGTGATTGCTGATTTATTAGTTGCTGCATAAACCTACAGAATTGCAGCAAACGAGTAATAAAAGGGCTGACGCCTCTTGTGTGTGGAGGGTGCTCTGTAACACTTCAAGCAGCTAAAGCAGCTGCCCCCTTAATAAGGATTTATATCTGGGTGTAGTGCCATGGCTTTATGTGCTTTTCTGTTTTTGTCTTTTACCAGAGTTCTCTGCGAAAAGAATTTCCTCAGTCTGTTGGGGGGAGTGACATTTGCTATTTCTGCAAGAGACGGGTCTATGTTATGGAGCGGCTGAGTGCAGAAGGCCACTTCTTTCACAGGGAGTGCTTCAAGTGTGAAATATGTTCTACAACACTCCGTTTAGGAATTTATGCCTTTGATGTTGAAGAAGGTAATATAGGAGCTATTTCAGAGTATTTTGAAATGTCTGAGTATTGATGCATTTAATGGAACTGGGGAGAAAGATCTGGCCCGGTAGGTCGGTCAGGAGGAGGTCTGCCAAGTATGTTGTTTGTGTCCATCCTGATCTTTGAGTCCTTGTACGTGCAGTCCTGACCTTTCAGAAGAATTGAGTTATGACAGACCTGAGCTTTAAAGGAGGAAATCCTCAGTGGAAAATAAGCTGAGTGACCAAAATGCACTTTGTCCAATCACAGGTCCAAGTAGGGGGGAAAAAATGGTGGGTTTTCTCTCACAATACAGAGTTATTCTTATCTCTCATTTATAACTGGCCATTAAGTAATGTGTTCTATAAGGATAAGCCATAATAGTGGCAGATTTACATGGATGGAGGGAATATAGGTTGTTTCTTTTGAGATGTTATGGTTCAGGAGTTGAAAGCAGTAGGAGTGGGCAAGCACAATGTAATTTATTCCAGGCTGCTGGAAGAACAAGAGGTTCAGATTTTGGGCACTCAATCCCACCTAGAACCTGTTTTTCCCTTTTTTTGTTTTTCCTTTTTTATCTTCAGTTTAGAGGGAAATTATCAAACTGAATTGAAATTCCCATGCCACTTCCAAATGATATGAGTAGATCTCCTTCTGTGAAAGGATTAAAGAATCAAGGTCCAAGGTGGTTCTTTTTCTGTCCAGAGAATCTGCAAAGATTTTTTTTAAAGCTGATTATTTGGCTTTTTTTTCTTTTTTTTTTTTTTGCTTGATATCTTGTGTTGGTTTGTGACTTTGTATTTATGGGATCTTGGGTTTTTAGTGATTTATTAATCTTACATCTGAGTGGTAGATAAAAGACCTTGCATTACTGAACTAACATGCAAAGCTGGGTACTGGAAAAGAAGCCTAGTCAGAGTCATTGTGAATTTTCCCATTCTTTTGCTGGCCAATCATTAATTTTTTATACATGCAACAGTGAGTTTTCAGTCCATATGCATACAGATAACGTCATATAATTTATTTTTCCCTCTTGTAGGTAAATTTTACTGTAAACCTCATTTTACACACTGCAAAATCAGTACAAAGCACAGAAAGAGAAGAGCGACGTTACAGATCCCAGGGAAGGTTGGTATTGATTATATTGGTAATGCAGGAGATGTTGAGGCAGCTTTATCTGGAGCAGGGTGCAATCCTTGGGTGTGGGGGGATGTTTTCTACCTAATGTGCAAAAGTAGTAAAATTGGTGCTAAAATATAAACCTAATTCTGTGAGTCTGGCATCTTTATAATCTGCTTCTTAACATAATATAGCTTTTCCTGTGCAGAGTAAAGTTGAATTTAAGAGCAATTTGAAATGCAAATATACCTAAAGACTTGACAGTCGCAGAAACTAGATTTAGATACTTCAGAAGCATATTTAACTTTTTCTTTGGTTTTTTTTTTTGCTTTATAATAAGGAGGCAACAGAAGCATGGAAGAAAGTGGAGCCCAAACCCGCAGAGCCCAGCACAGAAAGCACTTTGTCTGCTGCTAGCAGTCCAGAGTCCCCAGGTATCCTGACTTCCTTCTTTAGGGGCACGCTAAGCTGGCCCCTGCGGGTGACAAGGGATCTGCTTGACATTCCCAGACGCCTGTCTAACTGGATGCATGGTTTTCTGCACGCTACCAACCTTCATTTCAGGGACAATGCATATAACTATACCTACTTGTACGAACTCTTGAGCCTTGGTGTGCCACTCCTCTGTGCTCTTCTAGAGGTACTCACTCACATGTACCGGGAAGCAGAGCTATCACTTGAAAATGTGCTTGAATGGGTGAAAAGAGTCTGTAGGGTTTGAATTCTTCTATGTATCCTGCTCAGTTGTGCCTTTCAGATTTTCAAAATTAACAGCCTGACTATTTTCTTGAGGGGGAGGGGTTTTTTTTCACTTTTCATGCAATATAATGCATGACTTCAATGAACAGTGGATTCCTTCTGATATAAACGAGGTACAATCAACATTTTCAACATAAAATGTACTGTATGTTAGAGCATGAAGGACAGTGTCCAGTCACATTTCCAGAACACAGAGACAGATGAAGGATGTTTTGTAGGTTATTTTTTTTCCCCTCTGTTTTCCTCTGTGATCAGACCATTGGGGAAGATGGTGCATTTCAAAACCATTTTTCTCCCTGCCTACCAACCCCTCCGCCAGCTTTTTTGCTTCTTTTTTTTAGTTAGACCAAGAAAGAACATGTGTTCTTTCAGATGTTTGGGGAATATTTCCGACAAATGACTGGGTTTTGAAACCTGAATATGGCGCGTAGCTTGGTTTATTTTTTCTTGCTTTCATCTATGCTTTGGGTTACGAGGTTTATAACTTGCATGAATATGTTTTCAAGAAAATCATGTACACAATTCACGTTGCTCCTAGTCATGCCTTTTACTTTGCTTACATGTGATAGATACCCTTTGTTAATAGCGGGTATTATCTGTTCTACTAATTTATTTAAAGTTTTTAAATAAATTTGAAGAGCAAATGTTGGTTGAGTGAAGGCCTGATTGAAATTGTAAGTCAAAGGAACTGGTGGTATAATTAGACCTGACTTACTCCTCACATCGAGGCTTCCTCATGAGGTGGCTGATATGAGGAGTATCAGTTTATGAAGCACTCATCTGTAACTGGGATCACTGCTCTTGTGCCTCTGGGTAGGCACTGCTCCCATTGTCTTTTGGAATTTATTTTAGAACAAACAACAAAGCTTATAAATGTATTCTAAGATTACTTCTTAGTTGGGTATTTAATTAATTTCAATGTGTACAGCTGATGGCAGCTGCTAAGGAAGTTGTATCAGATGTCTTTCAATGAGGTTGACCTTAATCAGGAGGTATCTGGACAGGTTAAATAATCTACTTAACAGCAGGGACATACTGGCATCCCAATTCTGATTATTTTCAGCCTAGGTAGCCAGTGAGGTAAGCATACTCCCTGCCTCAAATACTTCCATGTTTAAAGTCAGAAGTTAACCAAGAAATAAGTAAATACATAAAGATGGCAGTATTTGTAGCTCAGAATCAAAAGCACCTGTAGCATTTATTTGTAGCCAAAAGGATGTGGCATAAACAATAGGAAATACTGTTGCATTCAGTTAGTACTGAAGTTGAGGGTCACCTTCCAGTGGTCTCAAACGATTGTGCTGCTTATGGGCTGGCAGCTTTGGGTTTGGGTTTTTTAAATATGATGTGGGACAAGAGGATCTGAATTGTTTTGCCTCTTAGGTATTAAAAGGAAATGTGTCTTCTGTTTAAAATAAATGACAAACTGGATCTTTCCTCTAGGTAGTTTGACTTTAAACTGTGAGGGTAAAGGTTTTCCCATTTTAGAGTGGTTATGTATTTTGGGGGAAAAAATTGTTACACATATTGCAGAACTTGAAAAAGTGCTTGAAGAAAATTGTTTAGTTATGTGGTAGCATTCCTTTGAAATAAATTGCCATAAATACTCAAACATGTATTCAGCCAAACTTTGCTAGAACATTGACTGGACACAGCAATAATTATAGTAACATGGTGGGCATCTGTATATATGTAAAGAAATCTATCTGCACCTTTTTTATAGTATTGGAAAACCCCCTACTTTGATACACTGTATTATTTTTCATTATTTGCCAATGATAGTAATTGTTTCACCCTAAAAAGGACGAAATCTGCAGTGCAATTTACCATGTTACTCCTGCAACACAGCAAATTGTTAAGTGGTAAAGTTTTAAAATTTGGGTTGCCATCAATTTTAATTTCAGTTTGTCAACAGCAGACTCTTCAGGAAGTTTTTTTCCTGAAGTTTTCTCCTGCTGTTTGCTACAGGAAGTTTTCTGCTTTTTCAGCAGAGTGAGCATAATGGTAAACTCACAGGAAATGGTGATGTACTGGGAAACTTGGAAATCTCTGGCCAATGAACTTAAAGCAAATGAATATTACTAGTAGAAAGTTTAAAAATCAGAATTTTTTTTTAAATCAAAATATTGTATTGATTTTGTATAGACTTTTATAATGGGAAAGAAAATCCCTACATTTCCACAACAGAATTCAGGAAGTTGCATAATGAAAATGTTTTCCTGAGGAAACTTAATTACACTGCATATTCCACTGGGATTTTGCAGGTGATTCTGTTGGAATGGTTATTTTATTGGTGTCAATCTAATTGGTAGATTTCTTTTTTCCACCTTAATATTCTGCTAGTAATATTCATACCTATTTGTCCTCTTTCGTAATTTAATGAAAAAAGAAAAAGAAAGCAGTGTTGTTTTGGCCAATTCTTCTTTGTGCCTATGTAATCTTCCTGATGCTTTCCTGTATAACCAAGTTAAGTCCTGTGTTTTCTTCCCTGCTGTCTTCTCTGTCGATGTCCCTCATTGCTTTTAGTCCGATTCAACATTCCGGTGCTGCACCCGCTCACTGGCTGAAGCCTTTCTGCTCTCAGGTGAATTGTTTTCTGCTTGCCAGTTCCAAAATCGTGTGGGACTAACACTGTCGTTTGACAGCATTTTTTTGGTTTTGAAAGAAAACTTTTGGAGCAAACTGTGTGTGTCTGGTATATTAATGGAGCTTTGGCATGATCATTTTAACCTGTTGCTGAATTCATGGTTCTAGAAAAGGTAATGTCTGCACTCCTTTTAGGGAAGGTTTTTCTCTCTGTGTCTGTGCATGTTTTTGCTTCCCTATGCCTTTAAGGTAAGTTAGGCAAGTAAATAGTTTCCTGAAAGAATTAGTTCAAGCCTTATGTCTTTCAAAGAGTTAAAGGAAAGATTTAAAATAAGCTGATTCTCCTGGTTAGCACGAGCACCTATTTCCATCGAGCTCAAACGTGCAATGAGCAGGCATTGTCTGGGCACTGTGGTGCTGGCTGAGCATACTGGAAAAGTATGGTATAAAAAATACTTTCCTGTAGAAAAAGGAGCCACAGTGAAGCAAATTGCAGCCTTCCACCCCAAGGGACACTGTAGACAGGCCTAATAGCAGTAAATGTGCATGCAGTTCTCAGGCTGAAATATCAACCTGCCAGGTTTATATACCCAGAGTGTTTTGGATTGTGGTGTTTTATTAACTAATTAACCAGACCCCGTTTGGCACTCTGATGAAAGGATTTGTCTTGCTGCACGAGACATTGCCACTACTCTCCATGACAAACTTATGCCATTATTTTTTATGTAATAAAATACATAAGTTTTTGTGTAATCACAAGTTGACAGTCTAGAAGGGGAAAGGAATCCAAACAAGAACTGAGGGCTCTGTCTGACCAGCAAGGGCACGTGGTCTGGTTGATGTGGTCCTAACCCAGCTGTCCCTGCCAAGGATCCCTTTCAAAGGGAGAGACCTCTGGGAATTGATCTTAGGAGTGATTTTCAGGATCCTCTGCCAGTCCTGACATTTCACATGCTTTAGCCAGGAATGTGGAAGGGCCACAGGGTCGGAGCCCCACAATCCTTATCTTACTGACCTGTATGTTTGCATGACTCACCTGATAGTATTGATTTGTGTGGGCATCCTAAAATGACTTGATGGCTTTGAAAGTCCCCATGCTGTGCCCACACAGAAACCTCTCTGTATTTGAAGGGTCACTTCCTGCACGAATGGCTGAGAGGTGACTTCCTATGTATTTCAAGGCTATAGTGTGTTGCTACAGAGCTCAGCATGCTTTAATATGAAGGTTGTGACATAAAGGTCTGCCATTTCAAACCACTTCCCATTGCTGTGTTTTTTACTCTCTGTTGCAGTCTTCCTTGCTGTTCCTGCCCCGTGAGGATTCTGTCCTTCTCCTCCTAAATCTTCTGTCTTTATTTTACTTTATAATCTTAACTGAATATTTTTATTAAATAGTTTTTAACTCTGTATTTAAATTTTCACGTGGAAACTCTGTATTTTGCACACAGTGGAAATTGTTTAGCTTTATTTATGATATCTGCTGTAAACAAAAATAAATGTAGTTCTTTATAAGCCTCCTTGTTTCATCTCTTCCTTACATAAAGATTTCCTGAGTACAGACTTCATAGCGACTTCACGCTGGTTTTGCAAACTCCTCTTCTGGTGGATGCTGTGGTGTTGCCCTTCTCGTGGCCTGAGCCACAGGCCAGAGTCTCACTGTGGTGGTTTAATTGTGTGTGTGTCCCTTTTGGAAGGGATATACGTCAAGGTCCTTGACAAGTTATCCCACTGCTGCAGATCCAAGGTGCCTGGTGTTGGGATTTATCCTTCCTGGGAGGGATAAGCTGGTGTTGGTGAGCATGGGGGTTGCTTGTGTTGCATACACAAATGGCACTTGTTCTCTTCTCTTTGACTTCTGTTACCCTCCATTACGTTATTATGTTACATATTAACATATGTCATAAAGGCAGTAAGTTAATGTGTTTGGGACTTTATATTGTGTTCAGGAAAAGCAGGTAATAACTGTGGATGAAGCTTTAAATTTGCTACTTGCTCTGGAGGGCTATTTCCAAGTTCCCAGTATGTTCTGGACCCCTGGAAGCTGCAGCTTATGGTGACCTATTATCTGTTAACAGTGACCTTGGTCTATTTAATTAAGTCATTAATTATCCTTCCTTTACTCTGCCATGGCTTTTCTTTTATTTGCATTTCTATATTTAAACTTGGTGATGTGATTGTTTTTAAACAGCAGGTTCTTGAAAAGTCTAAGTCTTAAGTCCTAAGTCTTTCTCCCCTTCATTTTCATTCTTTTTTTACTTTGCAATTCTTAAGTTATGATCTCTTCCTTTGTATTTCAAGGGGAAAAAAAACCCTAGAGAGAATAGTCCCAATAATTTAATGGAAGGATTGTGTGATTTATTTTTATTTTATATTTAATGGATTCAAACTGAGCCTCATTGGGGTTGTTTGAATGACAGAAATGAATTTTTTTTAAATTGTTGCTAAAGACAACATTGCCAAAGAACAACAAATGTTATTCTCAATGAGCTGTTCCATCTTCCCTGCCAAAGGAAAAGCCACCATGCACAGTAGGAAGTTTGTGTAATGAAAACATAGGGCAACAAATAGCATTGAAAACAATACTTGGCACTTCCTAAATTGCAATGGACAAAGCAGTTTGGGTAAATCTAAGTATTCCTCTTTGCACGGTTTCCAGTTTCGGAGCAGGCTCCGAGGCAGTGGCAGGGAAACATCAGAAGAGGTTTTTGTCTGCAGAAAGTGATGATTTGTTTGGCATTGAAGCTTTGAGAGGCATCAGATGTTCATGCTGTTCTCATAAAATTTCACTTCTTCCTGCTAAAATATCAGTACAATAACTTGGAATTGGGTAATGTTAGAGTCTGTATTTGTTTCTTATGGTGGTGCAGAAGGCCCAAAAAGTCAAATACTACACAAATTCCTATCAGTAGAGGGATATACGTTGCAGTAAACAGTCCATGCCCTGGAACACTGATGGACAAGACAGGACACAGTCTACACAAAAGAAAGAAAACAGACAAAATGAGCAACATCAGGGAAGCAAATTTATGTTAGTTCCCTCACTCTCAGTCAAAATTATTGCACAATAAAACCAAATATTCCCTGCTTTGCTGCCAGTAATGCTGCTAGAAGGCAGACACTAGTGGGTTAAGTTCTGTGCAAATTTAACCAGTGGGGTTTGGGACTCCTGTCTGTGTGAGCAGGAGACCTGAACCCTCCTGCTGCTCCTCTCTGGAGTTCTCTCCAAAAGCTGGAGTGCTCTCAGTGTCCAGCAAGCAGGTACTTCACTTCAAAGTGTCCCCCAATGCCATAATACTTTTTCCCTTTGCACAGCTGGAATTATTTGCAAGGCAAACAGGCTGGTCTCGAGACACCCTGGAGGTGGGTGCCTTCCAAAACCTGTGCTTTTGGGGCAGATGGTACTGATGCCTCTTCCCACAGTTAATGCTTTCTAAGACCTGATGTCCCAGATGCCACTGTAGCTTGAGAAGGGTGGAGGTGATAGTGGCTGTGTCAGGCAGGCTCAGGAGCTGCTCTGTCTCTCCCCCTCGATACTGCTTCAAATGGGTTCTGAACTTTTCTGCTGCCACGAGGGGCCATTTGGATTGGAAATATGTACAGAGATGTGCATATTTTCTTTATTTCTTTTTTTGAAAGGCTACACTAACCTTTCATTCTCAAAGCCAGCTGCCTAGATGCCTGTTAATGAAAATCAAACATGTCAGGATTCAGTAAAGGTAACTTACCTTTAATTATGCTAATGCTTTATAATGAAAAAGATCTTGAAGGTTTTAAATGTACTTGATTTGAGAAGAAGAGTACAGACAAAACTTCTTAAAATTGCTCAAATTCAAGCACCAGCCTTTCATTAACTCTGCCAAGAGGAGTAATTTCTGTTCCTCTCAGTTTCTTCTAAATTACTACAGCTATAAAATGCCAGTGAAAGTTGCTTCTGTGTGTCTTCCAACCTCAAGCAAGGACCACGATCTGCATTTTCCCACAACATTATGGCAATTAGTTACTATAATTAGCTTTAATTCACTTCTGGCTCACTCATTTCTCGCATTCCAATCAAAACAGTGAGTTTTGAAATGCACTGAATTCTGCATTAATATTTATGTTTTCGAAGACATGACATGTTTGTAGATGACTTGATTTTTTTTGCATGAGAGATCATGTCACTGAAGATCAGAAGACATTATGTATTAATGCTTGATCCAAGTATACATATTAATCATGTAAATATTTCCCCAAGTCTCTTTCCTTTTTTTCATGAACTCTGTTCACATAAAAAGAAGGAAGGCTTTGACCTCATCTCATCAGGTGGTGGGCTCCAAACTTGTTTGAAATGGATGGAATTTCTGAAATGTTTTTTTGAAATGTGAAATTATGAAGAAAATTGCATGTTGCTATAGTATTGAATTTACTCTTTCAGCATTTATTCTGCAGGTATTCGTTCACTCACGTCTTTGTTTTAAGGTCTTTGCTTCTTTGAGTTTCTGTCCAAGAATACTATTTTGACAGACCTTGATCACTCTGGAAACTGAAACTGTTGCCGCTGCACTCCAAATTCACAATTAATGCATGCCTTAATATACCAGACTAACACAGATTGCTCTGATAAAATATACATTTCCTCTAAAATGGTAGAAGTAGTGTGTTATCATAGCACGTTTTGTTTGAGAATTCATGTTTCCTGAAGATATACATTCAGTATATCTAGTAGGATTCCACTGAGTTGCATTTTTCCTGTCTCTCTATTATTTTTTCTTACTTTGTATTAGCACGTTAATATGCACTGTCCCCAGGGATGCATTCAGAAGTTGTGGGGGGCTCTGTCTTGCTTTGACAGCTTCAGATTCCCTGGTCATTTTTCATGCCTGAATTCAGAAGTGTCTGTTTATCAAGTAAACGATGGAGACTTGGAAAAAGTGTTTTGCTGCTGAGGAAAATGTGTGAGTGCTTTCAGGGGCTCATGGGAGTGGAAGAAGATGGGCTCCTGGTGTGGGGACAGCAGGAGGGGTCTGTGGAGGAGCCCACCAGTGGGTCATGGATGGAGAAGGGGCAGCAGGAAAGCATTTTTAGGTGCTAATAGTTGGAAGCCAGGCAGGTGCTCTGGTCCTGCTGCCACAGCAAGCTGTGTGGCACCTCAGAGTTTGGACAGGACATCAGTTTGGGGACAGTACTGGAAGCCTTGCAGCCTCCAAAGGCAGATCTGTGAAATACCTCAGTGGGATGGCTTCAGTTTCCAACTCTGACACAGGCAACGCTCCCAGGCAGCCCTGTATGTTTTGAACTCAGGTTACAGAAAACAGCTGAAGCTCCAACAGGTTTAGCTTGGGTTTCACTCTAGTGTGGGCTGGTGACCAGTTTTGCAGCAACAACAAGGTCTAACCAAGCTGGAGGTGTTTCCCCATCCCCTGACCCGGTCCCACGTGGGCTGTGCTTCCTTAGTGGGTGCTTTCTGCTCTGGATCTCACCCCTGAGCTCACAGGGTTTGTTTCAGCTGTGCTTGCACAGCACTGGTGGTAAACACCTTCCTCCTGTCCCCACAGCTTGCTTAGAGCACTGCTGCATTGTAACCTGCACTCAGGTTGCTGTTTTGGTTGATGGCACAGTAAGAGGTCAGGCAGCAAAGTGCACTGGGTGTGCCACAAATCAATTTGTGGCCTGCTGACTGAGTTTCTTAATGGCAGTGTTTGATGCCAGCTGGTGTTTGCTTTCACCATCAGAGCTGCCCACGTTTGTGAGTAATTCCACTTCAGAACTGCTCACTCCTGTCGTTGCCTTAGTCAGCAGCTCCATACAAGGCCAGGCAGAGTCCACTTATCCTGTGCATGAGTTATGGGGTGGCACAGTTTAATGGCAGTCCCAAGAGCCTTGGGATTGCCAGCGGGGAAAGCAGGATGTGAGTGAGGCTGGAGTCTTTTTGGGGGGCATGGTGTTGTGTCAGACCAGCTGCACAGTGGGGAAGGTGAGCCCTGTGCCAGCCCTGGGTGCCCAGGCACCCTCCTCCTGCTGGCCAGGGCAGCACTCTGCATTTCAGTGGTGCTTTTCACCCAAGGACCAGACAGCCCTTTGCCAGTCCTGAATGGCTGGGGCAGTTTTGGGTAAGTACCGTTCCTGCTTTCAGAGCTGTCAGGAAGTCACAAGAACAGGGTGTGCCAGAGGTGCCAAAACACCACATCCTGACTGCAAGTTGGGGCACCTAATTCAAGTATAGGCTTTGTTCTTCCTCTCCAACCCCCAAACAAGGCCCACAAGCCATGGATCATTTCTTGTCTGCTTTTCCATAGCTGTGGGGCAGGTGTGGAGCTCGGGGTAGGGCAGTTGTGGGAGGGTCCCCTGTCCCTGCCAGCAGCAGGTCTGAGTCACTTCTTGCCCCCTCTGAGAACCCAGAATGGGAGGGTCTCCACCTGGTCAGCCCCCAGACCTTGAGTGTGGTGTGGGGGACCCCAAGCTGGGCAGATTGGGATGCCCTTGGGCGTGTTTCTGGTCCAGCCTCTCCACAAAAACTTTGTTCCTGACCACCAGCATGCTGAGTGTGTTGTGGCCCAAAGCAGAGAGGTTGATACAATTCTAGAATTTTTTGTTCCCTGGTTCTGTTTCTGTTTTAATCGGCCTTCAGGAATGTTCTCTGGGTTTGTATTAGTTTTTAAGCTTTGGTTAATTCAGCAAGGTTTGGTCCCCCTTTCTCTTAGTGTGGGGCTCCTGTTTGGTCTGATTTCCTTTAGCCAAGAAATCCTTTGGGAGCCCTTGCTGCACCTTGCTTAAAAATTAATTCTCCTCACACCTTGCATAAAAATTAATTCCCCTCACATGACTTTAAACCATCTGAAGGGGAGGAGAGAGGAGAAACATGAACAGTTCTGGCTGCTTATGGCCCCATGGCATTGCCTTGCAGCTGGTTTGGTTGGAGATTTTGCAGTGGAGCATCTTGGACCATTTTTGTCCATGCCAGCCAGAGGCACATGGAGAGCAGCCACTCCTGAGCAAAGCTGCTCAAACACAGCTGCCCTGAGTCAGCTGCTGTCCGAGTCACTTGGCCCAGCACTCCCCACAGGGAGGAGGAGGATTTTTTGGCAGAGTTCAGGCTTTGTGCCATTGTGGGCAGCACGTGCTTTGCCCAGCGTGGGGGGAATGGCTGACCCAGTCCAGCTGCCCCAGGGGGTGCTTGGCTCTGCCCGAATTTGGCTGGCTCCCAAGCCCTTGTCATCTCCTTGCCAGGTCACTGTAGTGTGATTTGCCTGATTCTGGTTTGGCAGATGACTCAGGAGCAGCAGCAGCCCATACAGGCTGCCTTGTCAAGCAGGACTCGCCAGGATGAATAACATCTCCTGCTCATGTCTGTGTGTTGGCCAGGGCACTGCTGGAGGGGGCACTCAGATGCTGCAGAATCAATGCCTTCCAAATGGTAATCATAGAAGGTGTCGAGAGCCGTCTGCGAAGCCCCGGGTGGGTGGACAGTAAGCCCCTTTGGAAAGGGCCTCTCCTTTGCCACGCTGCTCCTGCCCAGGGAGGGGGACATGTGCCAGGGACTCTCAGGGGACTGCAGGGTTTTCATCAGCTAAGCAAAACCTATTGTTATTGCACCTCCAAGCATGGCATAACATAGGGGTAGGTGTCAGTGCTTCTCTCTGCAGCACTGAATTAGCACGGTGTGTGTGAGACACCAGCATGTAACTCAGCACCTTTCCCTCATTAAATCAGTCTGGTGTGTTGGCAAAGTCTCTGGGACCAGGAGGAGGGATGTGATGATGCATTTATCTGTTTTGCATTAGCAGACTGAGCTTGCCTGCTGGTAGAGTGGCATTTAGCAGTTTGTTAGTCATGGAGGGGCAGTAAACAGCTCTGAGGTTTGAGCTTTCAAAAACCTGCGCTGGAGATTTTTGGCAGAGCAGTCTAGTAGAGCTGGCATGGCCCAGCCATGCTGGGTGGTGCATGGTGGGGTCAAGGCAGTAAGGCAACATCAGTCCTGGATGGTGCAGCTCAATGCCACCTGGAAAACCCTCCCTCAGTCCCAAGAGGGACTGACAGTGACGCTCTGCAGTGTGGGGAGGGGCTCGTGACATGGCAAAGGGTCCCTGTGCTGCTCCTGCTTGACTTGGGACAAAACAGCACAGGTGCCTGGGAGCTGTGGAGGAGACCTGCCCTGTATTCCGTGGATATAAGCTGCCTTAAGTTCATTCCAGGAGTGAGTAATTGTTTGCAAAAGTAATTGCAAGCTTTCAGGTCTGTAAGAATATTCACATAGCTCATGTCTTTAATATGCAGCACATTGCAGACAGGAAAGACCACTCCACTGCTGTGCTGGACTGTCAGCTTTGCCCTTGTACCCGAGGAAGGAAGGCAAAGCAAGGTATTAGCTAAACCTCTTGAGATTCCCAGGGCCCTGATCCCACATGCCCAGAGATTTCTCCATTATTGTTTCTGGGCTTTGGGACAAGTTTGGCTCTCCCCGCTGTGGGGACACAAGGTCTCACTGCCATGCTCCTGCCTTGGCACAGAGCCTTTGCAGAGCAGTGGTGCTGCATGAAGGCCTTGTTGGATGCTGAAATGCATCCAGACCACTGAGGATTTCTGGTATAAAAAGTTATTTTAAAAAGAAAAGAAAAAAAGGCAAAGATGCTTTTTAGGTTATGGTGGGTTGCCACTGGGCGTTACTCTGTAAGCATATGAATTTTACAAGCCTGTCATTGAGAGAATTGGGGTTGCAATGATCTTTCCACAAGCAGAAGAGCTGTACTGAATTTGCAAGCTTTTGGTCAGTATGGTGCTGCCTCAAAGCTGTGAGCTTCCTGAAGGGCTCAGCCAGGGACAGCATCTCCAGAGGGATGAAGGAAAGGTCTCTTAAAAACTCCTGCAGGAGGAGTGCTGCTGGGCACCTCCAGATACCATCACTGTATTCCTAATTAGAGGCTGCTACTTTGCCAAGCCATAAACAAGCTACAGTTTGTTTCTCAGATTTGAAAATCAGTGGAAATAGGCCCTTGCCAAGGTATCAGTCCTGCCCCAAGTCCTGCTCTGCAGCTGTGCTGTGGGAGCATCTTCATGCAGCCCATCCTCCCCTAAAGGGGGTGAAGGATTTTGAAGGACAGGGGCTCTGTGTCCAGGCTGGCAGGGCAGAGCATGGCCTTACTTGGGTTGCTTTGTTGCCTTCTCTGCTCCTTGGTACAAACTTCCCTGAGTGCTTCAGTCCACTCTGCCACAGATGCAGCTGGATCTGACTGCAAATTCCTGCAGGTTCCACCCAGAAGCCACAATCTGGCTGAAGATGATCTTGCTGTCCAAGTGTTCTTGCTAATTTACCTTTAGCAAGGAAATTAACATTCTGTTTGGATTATTGGTTCTGTGAGGGGGAAACTGAGGGTTTGTGCTCCTTGACCGCATCTGTGCAGCTGCAATAAGGCCCAGGTCCAAGTTTTGTAAACCTCCCTAGAGTTACAGAGCTCTCATAACCTCTTTGTCCCTCACTGGCTGCACCTCTGACTCATTTGAGGCTTGATGCAGACATTGCTGCCTGAAATGCAAGGGTGAGCTGGCACAGTATTGAATTGAGAACACTTTGTATGACACTTAATGGAGAGAAAAAACTGTTTTACTGGAAAGGGTTTTAAATCTGTCATTGGGGTTTACAGGGGCTGTTAGACCAAGCCCATAGATTGGCCTGAGTTTTGAACATCTCTGATCTCTGGGCAAGAGCTGACCTGGATACAAGCCCTGAAGCTTTAGGGATACTTCTCAGTTACCACAAAGTCTAGCTAAATCCTTGCCCTCTAAGGAAAACAGTTGTTCCTGGGCCCATGTGAGGAGGATGAGGTGAGTTTTGAAATACAGACAAAGGAGAAATTGTTTTTATCCACATTTTTCATTATGTTTGAGTGGGAGGGCCAGATGAATACATGATTGTTCTGTTGAAATCACTGGTTGTATTGCTGCTGTTTACGTAGATAGAGGCAGCTAAGCTCTGCTGCTTGCATTAAAAACATATCAACAAAACAAACTAAAGCCATGTTACTTGCTCTCACTGCAAGCCAGTCAAGGATTCTGATCAGGAGAGCTCTGACTGAGGAGAGACACTTCCATGGAGGAGATTGGCAGTAGAGCCTGTGTGTGGAAACGCTGCTGCAGGTCTGGGACTGAAGTAAATCAGCTCACTGCAGGCTTTGGCTGGGTGGGGAGCATGTTCTCTAAAGGCTGGCTGCCCACACCACACCATGGCCCAGCGTGCCCTTTGGCAGTGCCCCTGGGCTAGCGAGGGTGAGAGCAGCCCCCCTTCTCCTGCCCACACTGTGCCCCAGTGAAGGGCAGCCCCTGCCCAGTGTGCTTCCACCCAGCCTGGCTCTGCCCTCACTTTGGGACCTGCACTTTTGTCATGTGCTTTAGGAAGAGGGAGCCTGAGGCTGGTTTTGTGGTACTGCAGAGCTGTTCTTGCTGCTTTGGAAAGCAGAGACCCTCCAAGAGCTCATCTCAGGCCAGGTCCACCTGCAGCAAGGTCTGCCCAGCTCTGTACCAGAGCCAGCCTGTAGCTGGGTGAGGGCTGATGAGGTTTGGAGCTAGAAGAGGAGGGAATGGAGTGCTCAGGACCGTGCTGGTTGGCAGGTGGTAGTAGGGACATCACCCTGAGAATGGGAAAAGGCAACCAGGAAGTGGGGGATCACTTCAGCAAGGCATAGGATGTTTGGGAGGAGAAAAGAGAATCATGAGGTTAATGAAACAAGTAATGGTGTGGCCAGAACAAGGTGATGGAGCAGCACTTGGATTAGAAGGATCATCATATGTAGATGGCAACAGCGAAAAGAGGAAGTTAACAGCTTAAGGAATGGAAAACTTAAATTCCCTTAGTCTCACCAGCCTTTCAAACAGCAAGTTGCAGTAGTGTGAGCGTAGACCATAAAACAGCATGAACACCCCGGGTTGTGCTGGCTGCAGAAGACCTGCAGATCCTGGCCAAGCAGAGCTGGAGGGCTGCCCTGCCCACTCCCTTCCCTCACCCCTGCACAGGACAGCGCCAAAGGACATGGAGGATTTGGAAATTAGCACATTAGCTCCTTGGCTCGCTCATGCTGACTTGCCTGAGCAAACTTCAGCACCCAGAAAATGTGATTCAGTTGTTGTCAGGACATTTCCACTTTGCCTGGCCGGTGGGGTGTGCTGCCTGTCCCTGCAGCCAGAGTCCTGTGACAGACCTGGTCTGAGTGTGACACAAGATTAACACCTTCCCATGCATGGCTTGTCTAAATCTCCCCCCACCCCTCTTGCCTGAGTAAATTATTTGAATGTTTTGGCAAAGGATTAGTAGGGACTCCAGCCCAAACTGAGCGGGTCTTTAGCATGCTGAGGCATAGAGAATAGGAAATCTGAAGGGAGCACCATGGAAATGAAGTAAGACTTTACACAAGTGCTATTTTGAGTGACTGTTTCCTGAGGACTGGGGTTTCCTCTGATAATGTCTGGTGCTGCCATGCTGAGGTCAGTGACATGGCATAGGCAGGAAACACGGCTGTGCCCTTTTCCGTCCTGCAGATGGGATGCCTTTTTAGCTTTTACCTTTATAAAGTCCAGTTCCTCTGACTCTTTGCTTCTAATAGAAAATCTCCTGGGTAGGAAATGAGTAGGGCACTGGAGCATCTCTCTTGCAAAGGCAGGCTGAGAGAGCTGGGCCTGGTCAGCCTTGAGAACAGATGAGGGGACCTCAGCAATGTCTGTCAGTGTCTGAAGGGAGGGTGGCAAGAGGATGCAGCCATACTCCTCTCAGTGGTGCCAAGCAATAGGACAAGAGGCACCAGGCAGAAACTGATGTACAGGAAGTTCCATCTGAACATGAGGAGGAACTTCTTTCCTGTTTGGGTGACCAAGCATTGGAACAGGTTGCCCTGAGAGGTTGTGGAGTCTCCTGGAGATATTCAAGAACAGTGTGTACTCAATCCTGTGCCATGTGCTCTAGGATGACCTTTTTGAGAAGGGAGGTTGGACCACTGCACCCACTGTGGTCCCTTCCAACTTCAGTTATTCTGTGAAACCTGATGTGGATGAGAGTTCTGACTTGCCATGGAGGTGCCTGCAGTGTCATGGGTTGCCTGGATTATCCCAGATGAGCGGATTCATCCACCCACATGCCGCTTTCCCTTTGGGAATAGCAGTAATGCTGGTGAAGGGATGGCTTGATGTGGAAAACATAGCCAGCCACAGACTTAGGAAAGGACTCAAGTATGCAGTCTGAGGTCCTTAACTCTCCCCCTGCAGTTTGATGGAAGCCAGGGCACTGATGTTTAGAACCTGGTTTCCACCCTGGAGTCAGTCAGATTTCCAGCAAATCAGCATCCTCCCACTCAGCCTTGCTGTGCTGATGTCTCACAGAGGACCGTGCTGGTGCTGCAAGGGTGGGTGGCTGTTCAGGATTCAGGGAGAGCTGTGAGGCTGGAATGGAGAGGTATGCAGGCTGCTTCTAATTTAGCCTAGCATCTGTTCAGGGGCAAAAATCTGTGCCTCACCTTTGTGTAAGTACTCAGCCTTTGGGCTGATTCAGGAGAAATCAGTTCAAATAGCCCTTCTTATCTAACTGTGCGAAATAAGAGCTTTAAAGAAGCCCCAGCTTTCTTTTTGAATCCGGTCATATTTCTCCTTCTTGGTGCTTGTTAAACATTAGCGGCAGCGCTGGCCTGCGGCGGAGTCACAGTGGTGGCAGACTGGGAGTGTTTGCATTGCTGTGGAGGGGCAGGTAATGATTGCCAGGTGGGATCCAGGCCTGTGGAGCTCCAGGCTTTTGTTTGAATTGGCCACGCTCTTCTCCTGTGGTGTTTACATGAGCCCAGCAGCAGCGTGTCCCTGCTGCCTGTGCTCAGCCCATACCCCTCTTATCCTCGGGGAGTGAAAACTCTCCTCCAGGCTGGGTGTAACCCCAGAGCACCTGCCTGCAGGGCTGGGGGTCAGTTCAGTGCTTCAGGGGGGCTGCTTTTTAGGAGAGACCTAATGTGTCACATTATCAGAGCCTACAAAAAACCCTTGGGTGTCTGGGACATCCTTGCCTTCTGTTTGAGGCAGTTGTGATAAGGGGCAGTGCTACAGTGCTACTCATTTAATCTTTCCAAATGTCCTGCAGAATGTGTAACCCAGTGTTGGAGTTAGTGCACATGTGGGTGCCCCACGCACTGAAACACCAAGACAGTCCAGTCTCTGCTTTTGTGGAGTTGAGTGCAACACAATTTATTCAACTTTATATGTCACAATACAAATATTGATAAAATATGTTAGTAAGGAGTGGGTTTGCTTTCTAATCCTAGAGTGGGTTTTGTGCTGACAGGGACCTACAGAGGACTAGTCCCTGCTACTGGCAGGGATGCTAATGCAGGATGCTGATCTTAAACTTGGTTAGTCTCACTGTGAATAGAAGCTTATCTTGTTCAGAAAGGACTTGACTGTCTCACAGATTCCTGACAGGGCCAGTTTTTGGGTGCAGAATTCAAGAAGGGGAGAAATTGTGATTCCAAAAAGAAAAGAAAACAATAGAAAAAAAGCAAGCACAGAAATGTAACTCTTCAGAGAGGTGAGGGTGCCCATCCATTGCTGTTATCTGCTGTCCTCGATGACATCCTGAGGTCCTTTGCCAGCTCTGACTAGTACAGGTCCCTAATGATTGAAGACTGGGGTGTAACAAGCTATTGAAGAGGGACTTGTTGACTGGAAATCTGTTCACATTCAGGAACCACACTGGGAATCATTGTAGGTAGCCTGTCTGTCTGTGGGTTTTGATGGTCTCCAGCTGTGTGTCTGTTAGTCATAAACATGTTTTCTCCTCTTTCCTGTTGGCGTGGCAGGGAGAGCATTAATGCATGGGGTGGGAAGGGAACACATACTGAGCGTGCAACCAAATGGCAAAACTGGCTTTCTCTGACAGCTGCTTGCAGTGACCTCAGGCAGTGGGTACAAAGTCTAGAGACAGAGCTGGCAAACTATTATTCAGTTCTGCTTGCTGATTTTCATATAAAATACACCACCTTTTAGGGAGAAAGTTGACGGAGACAGATGTGGGGATTTCTGGCAGGGAATGGCTGCTCCAGAAGGTCCCTGGGGCTCTGCAGTATGTGGAGTCCTCCTGATGAGTCTGGGATTTGCTCATAGCACTCTTTCTCCCAATGGATTTGTTTTCCATGTTGAACCCATGAAAGCCCTTGGTGTTCATCCTTGCAAGGATGGGCTGATCTAAATAAATGGAGGAGCTGCAAGTTAGATAGGAGTTTAATTGATGTTTACTAGACAGTTTGCTCTAATAGATGAGAAAATAAGCCATGTCCCAGGTCTGATGCTTTTGCACTTACACAGGTGTAAATTAGAAGCACCAGTTTTGAATTAGATGTGGTGAAAGCACCACACACAGGAGGTGTATAAAGCAGAGCCACTCTCCCAGAGTTTGTCATTTGTCCCTTCTGTTCCGAGCCCCAGGGGGACTTGTACAGCTGATATGTTTGTATTTGCTTGGGCAGGAGATGGTGAATAGATGAGGTTGCTCTCAGGGAATAGTGAGGGAGACTTGGCTTTATTTTTTTATTCATTCTGTCTGAATGCACAGTTCAGGGATAATGCTGTTTTAACTGCTGGGATGCTGTTTCTTTTCTCAAATCAATATCTGTATTTGCTGAATGCAATCAAAAGTAACCTGTGTTTATTTATTTTCCTCACTCCCACTATCCTAAATTGACCTACTTTTGTAGTGTGAGGCTGAAGGTTTGGCCATCTAAGCAAGATTGGTTCATCTGCCTTCTGCCACACGCACAGGTAACAAATGGGGCCAGAAGGGAGCCCATAGATCCCTACTTGTGTGGCTGACCCATGTCCTACTGCTGCCACCAGGCATCCAGTCTGATGGCCATCCCACTTAGCAGCATGGGGACCTGCAGCTGCACAAGTCTCCTTCTCCCTGAATCCAAGCTGAGGAAACCCAGCTGAGCTGTACCAGGCTAAGGGATGTTTCTGCTGTGCCAGGCAGTCCTTGCACACACTTCACCTGTGCCTCTGGGGACAGCACACAGCCCCATGCAGAAACCACCAGCAATGGCCAAGGACCACTCAATTGCAGGAGAGAAGTCCCCCCCTGGACTCCCTCCTCCCCTAACACTCTGCTATCACCTTTGTGCTTTTCCAGGCTGCTGCCTGCCCATGGCTGATGAGCCCACCTCCCCCAAGAAGGCAAAGAGCATCCCTGAGCGCTGCGACCTGGAGAGCTGGTTCTCACCCCCTTCCACCAGGTGTGCTGCAGTGAGGATCATCCCTGAGGAGGAGATGACTGAGCATAACTTTCTTGCCATTCGAGTCATGGTCACCAGTGATACAAGCAGGTACTTTAAAATACGAGTAAGCCTATAGAAAACTCAGTTTGATTTTTCTCTGGAATGTTAAAGCAAAATGTAACAAAATATAGTACTGTATGTATGTACAACTGGGGGGGGTGGGGGGATGGAGTGGGGAGAGAAAGAAGAAAAAGACAAACTGCTCAGAATAACAACTGTTCTTAACCACAGCCATAAATCTCCCCAGGCACATGACTCACTTTGCAGGAAATCTTCAAACATTCACATCCCACACAGGGGCCTGAATCAGAGGGAAAAACATTGCCCTGATCAGCCTGGGTTCAGCTCTCAGAACCGACATTTTTTGGTACACAGGAATTAGGGCCGTGGGTGTGTTGTGGCAAAAGGTGCATCCTGCGACGTGGCCACTTCCCACCCTGGGCACCATCCTGCAGCTCCACACCCTGGGCCTCTCCTGAGGCATTTGAGAGCCTGCCCACCCCTAGCAAATCTGATGATCCTCCAGGAGCTGTCAGAGGAAGCACGATTTCTGCATATGCATTAGAATATATTGGCTCTCTGGGCAGGATTCTGTGGGAGTTCATTCCATTTAAAGATTAGATGGATATCTCCTGAGTAAAGCAGCTTTGCTTACCAAGAACTAAAAAATAAGAGGGTGAAGGAAAAACAGAAAGAAAAAAAGGCAAAACCCAAAGCCAACTGTTGCAAACACTGTTGCTCTGTAGGGAAGCTCATTGAGATTCCTGACATCCTTTAGACACCTGTTTGTGGTGCTGTGCAGCTTGTGGAGGGCAATGCCCTGAGAAATACAACTTTCTGCTACTCCCTGCAGTGGTTGTAAATGGTGTTTGTGCTCTGTGCTTGGGGCTGGGTGCTCTTACAGGGAAAGATGAACCTCTCCAGGGCTCCTCTCCCATGGGGAAATGGAGAGCACAGGGAAGGGTTTCCTACCTCCTCGACAGACCCCCCTGCAGAGCATGTGCTGTATCCCTCACTAATACCCTTCTGCCCCTGGCAGCGCCCGGGCAGGGATGAGAGCTGGCTAATCCCTCTGATCTGATGGATCAGCTCCTCTCCCTGTGCCAGCTCCCATGGCTGGATGACAAGGCCCCTGGTTCCCTGCCAGCGGGATGTGGCACGAGGAGCGATGCCACATCTGTCACCAGCGTGGCGAGTGCCAGTGGCTCTGAGGTCAGGCTCCTGCTGTGCCCCTTGCCTTGTGCTGCCCTGACAAACCAACCCCTGCCTAGAAAGGGGGGACAGGAGAAATAGAAAGTGACAAATGGCACTGCTGAGCTGTCTGCGGGCAACTCAGTGGGACTGGGAAAACGACCAGCTTGGTGACACGGCTTTGCAGTTCAGGCTTTAGGTGCTGTGAATAATGACTACCTACCAAGCTGAGATCAGAGGAGAAGCTTCATGCTGGAGCATTTACCTCCTTGCTGGCCAAGGAAAATAAACGTTTTGCTCTTTAAAACAGAAAGATATCAATCAATGTTAATGGCAGGGCTTTTTCTTTTCCTTTGGCGTGGCGCTCTGCCTGATCTCAGCATGGTATCTCCCCATCCACACAGGGACTCGGTTATCAAAGCCTTCATATATTTATATTATTATATATATATATGTTTGACACTGCTTGAAAGTCACCTTAAAGAGTATGTTTTAGTGGTGAAATATAAGGCCACTCTGATCCAGCCTGCCAAGAGCAGTGCACCTGGAGCAATGTTCCCATCCCTGCTGCCTTGCCTGCCCTGGCTTCCCAGTACTGCTGGTTTGATCTGGGCAAAGGCAGGGTGCTGGCATGGTGAGTGCTACCCAAATATATGGCTTTATACAGTCTGCAGCCTCTCCTTTACCTCCCCTTCCTCATGGGCTGTGCCCTGGGCTGTTACAACAAAACTTTGCTTTCTGCAAGGCAGTGCTGTCTAAGCACAAAGCAGCATTCTCCTGCCACCCCAACAGGACTGCTCATGGTGTGAGCTCCTCTTTTTGTAAGTCAGAGCTATTAATCATCACAGTAAATCTATGAATTAGGTTAGCAGTATTGTTTGCATTAAAAATAGGCTGAATGGGATCAGGCTGGTAGTGGGAATGTGGTCACATCAGGAGGACTGGCAGTGTGTGTTCCCTACAGCCTGGACACTGGAGATGAAAGAAATGGCATGATTATTGGCAAAAGGGCTAATAATCACCTCAGACAGTCATTCTGCCCTGAGGCAAGGTCATGGCGTGTGTACCATTCACAGGTGTTTGTGTGGCATATTTTTACTTACATATAAAGAAAGGGATGCCATAATCTGCCTCTGTGACCCGCTCAGGTGCCTCCCTGTGCTTGCTGTTACAAGGGCTGTCCCAGTGGCTCCCAGGAATGGGGATTGTTTGTTTCCTGCAGATGCCTTTTGCATGTTTGAAGGCTGCTCATGTAGCTTCCCTCAGTCCTCTCTCTCTGGACTAATGCTTACAGTTCTCTCCAGCTTCTTGGCTAAGCCTTGTTTGCTGGGCCCACAGCTGTCCTCATGCCTGTCCTCCAGACTCCTCTTGAATTCCTTACGGATACCTCTTATCCCCAAAAATCTGTGGCAAGAAGGTGAAAAGTGTTGGGTTTTGACCTTTGTGCCTCATTTCCAGGCCAATTGCAGCGTTGCTAATGCTATTTCCCTTCCTTCATCTTGGTGTACAGCCTTGCAGGCAGAAGGGCCCATCCCTGCTAACTGAGCAGTGGGGTGTTTCGCTCCAAGTCTCTCTCAGCAGCACTTTCATTCATAGCGGTTGTGGGTGCAAATCCAAAGTCTGATGTGAGTAGGGATAGCTCAGCTGTATAGCACCCCCAGCAAATTAGTCCTGTAGTAATCACAAGAAATGAAAGGAAAATGAGGACGCTGGGTCTGGCTGCCAAACACCTTATTCTCTGAGACAGCCACACTGCTGTCAGTGCTGATGCCGGTGCTTGTTGCACTGAAGGGGAATCATTCTGTGCCATGCACCTCCTGAAATTCCCCCTTTCTTTCCTTCTCCCCCTTTTTCCCTGTAGCTCTGAGCTCGAGTCTGATTTTAATGGTGACTCTTCGAACTCTGAAGTGAGCGAAGGACACACCACGCCGCTGGAGCCCCCCACCTACTCGAGCCCCAGGCAGAGGTGGGCATCTCTCATCGGGAGCCCTGTGGTGCCAGAGGAAAGCTGCAAAACATCCAAAGTCGCTGATGGTAAGCAGCATCCTGAGCTGATGCTCCTGATGCATCCTGAGGGCTGTAGGCAGCACTGGGGGAGAGGTTTCAAAGCAGAGGCTGTTCCCTGCAGTGTGGCCAGGTTGTACCTGTTAGTGGTGTCTGTGTTTGGAGGTTTCTGCCTTTTTGGTGCTGTAAACTGATGCCTAAAATCAGGTCTTAAAAGAAAACCCCTAAGACTCAACTTGTGAGTTTTAGCAGGCAGAGCTCCTTTTATTACGACGTCAGATACATGAGAATTAATTTCTTCAAAAGCATGTATAGAGAGTTACAAAAGCCTCTTGCTTTTATTTAGTTACCTAATTAACCATTCAAAGCATTACCTAATACTGTTACACCCACTTCCAAAACTGCCCGTACCACCTTCACCCCACCCCTGACAAACCTTCTGATTTTGAGTCAGAGGTCTTGATGACCCTTTATCTTCATCTTGTCTTCCTCTTCCTCATCATCTCTGTCCTTCTTGGAACAATTGCAAGGTTTCTGGGCTTTCTGAATAGTTTTGACTAGAATGTATCTGCTGTTACATTTTTCTAGGTACATTCTATACAAACTAGATGTTCTTGCTAAAATCTTTATCCATTGAAATCCTTGATGAGGAACATTAAACAATATTTCAAAAATTTGGTACAAAGGGTGATAGGCTAACACTATTCTAAAGTGTTAAAACCTATATTAAAAAAATCTATATACTATGGATCTTAAGGCATCAACTGAAACACCATTTCTGTGATTCAGGGTAATATGGAGTAGTCTCATATTTAACTTGCAGGAGTGGGATGAAATCTTTTCTCACTGGTAAAAAGTTTGGTTGTTCTTAGTAATCAGTGCAGTATCAGCAGCATTGTCTAGGCAAGGGTGATGTTGGGAAGCATTAGAGAGCTCTGCGTTGTGCAGTTTGTGTTTCTACCAGTAGCTGCTTAAAAGCTTTTTCTCCAGTGAAAGCACAAGACAGCAGGAAGGTGGGGAGGGGTTTGGGAACAATCTCCCTCCAAATGGAAACTCATTTCTGAAGTGGTCGTGGTCAGAAGTAAAAGACATGCTAAAAACAGCAAGAGAAATTGTTTTGCAGAAAACATGAGGCCACCAGCATTCATTTCATCCCATCTCCCACCACCCCCACATCCATACATGCATTTTTAATCCAAACAGAAAAGAGGGGGTTTCATACAGCAATTTGAATTGACTCTTGAACAACGAGACCCTTGTTCAGGGCAGAAGGACAGCAGCAGACCCCAAAGCGTTCCCAGCAGCATGTGACCCCATGCAGTCACTGAAGGATCTTATCCTTTTCCATCCCCAGTTTCATGCTGTCCCCCACCCCTGCTAAGGTCATCTTCATCCCACCATCACTTTCCTCCCCACCGCGCCAGCTGGGTTATCCAGGTTATTCCTGAGCAGCCTGTTTTGGCTCTATATCCTCCCCCAGCTGCTGGGGGTTTTTACCCCCCTTCAGTCTGTCCCCTCGCCCATTTGTCTGTCGGTCTTTCTGCTCGTGTCACCGCTCTGAGGAAAGAGCCGGTGTGTTTGGGAATAAGTGGGGATGTTCCCGAGCATCCCTGCATCCCGCGGCGGGCGCTGCCCTCTCCCGGCTGTGCTGCGGGACCGGGGACGCTGGAGGATGCTTGGAAAACTCACCCCCTGCCGACAGGGGATTTGGGGTTTTTTCCCCCTCTGCTTTTGTTTTTTTACGACCTCCCTTTTCCCTCTCTGGCCTTTGCTGCGTTAGCTGACCCTGTGTCCTTTCCTCTTCTGTTCAGCACTCCAGAGAGCCAACAGTTTCCACTCCACGGCGTTAAATAAGTGTCAGAATTGGAGGAGAAAACTCCAAACAAGTGAGTAAAGCCTCAGAAGTGATTGCGGTTTGTGTTCGTGCTGTTTTCCATTTTTCTGTCTCTTAATTGACTGTTCCTCCTTCTTTACTTTAGAAGTTTTGCACTTTGGAGTAACTAGATGAGAAAACAGAACTAAAACACATCAAATATTTCTTTTCCATTTTCTTATTCTCAAAAGATCAAACTCCCTTTCTGTGTGACTGTGTAATTGCATGCATCAGCAAGTGGTGTCCACATTAATTCTCCAGATGAGAGCATGCACTCCTATCCCACAGCTGCATATTTTGTCTCTAGCCCTGCCTGCACCGATTGCTTTTGCTCAGGTGTGACACTGGCTCTAACATCGTGTCACTTATTAGAAATGCTCCTGGAGGTGCCTATTTGCACCCTTCCACAGCTGCTCTGTCACTTCTTTTTGCTGGAGAAAAAAGCAGGTGATATTTCTGGGTTGCTGAAGGAGAGAAAGCCAATAAGCCATCCCAAGAGGTGAGCTGGTGAAAATAGGTGTTAGGGGTTCTTGTCCTCCAGCAGTTTCCCTTGGTTTGGGCTGAGCTGCCTTTGCCCATGGGAATCACAGAGGAACGCAGTGACTTTGACAGAGATTGGATCTGTTCTCTGTTCACTTCTGAAGCACAGTGTGGTCACCCCTCATAGCTGAGGCTGTGTCCAGGTAACCTTTCTCTTGGGCTGGGGTCCCCAGACAAGCCAGCCATCCTCAGTCACACCCCTGCCCCCCACCTTGGCACAAGCCCTTGGCAAGTGCACACACTTTCCTTCCAAGTGCCCACTAAGGACTGCCAGGTACCTGCCAGGATTGGCCTCACCAGTAGTGGGGCTGGGTGAGCTTCCCAGCATCCCAAACCCTCTCAAAGCTTTGTTAGAAATGCAGTTGTGTCTGGTGGACTGGGGTGTTGACAGTCTTAAGTGTAAAACATGATCATACAGCAGCAGAAAGAAAGGATTTGTGCACATGACCCAGTGCCACAGTTTCTGGGCACAGAGATAGCAGGTTTTGGGGAATGGTGATGACAACTGCTCTTTACCCTGCCCTAAGCTGCCCTCTGCAACAAGGGGGATTTCTGCTGCTGCTTGGAGTCCCATTTACCTTCACAGAAACTATGGCTCTGCTTCTGAAACACGTAGGACCCCTGTGCCCATTATAGCACAGGTGTTTCAGTTTGCTGGCTTTGAGTGCCCAAAAAACCTTTAAGATCATTTGAGAGCCTTTCGTCCCTACTGTGGGATGAATTTTTATATCTCAAAAGATGAGCTAAGCTGCCCCTCCCCTCCCTGACATCAGGCTCACCTCCAAGTCAGGTGCCCACCATGCACAAGAGCACTGTCACTACCCACCTGCAGTCCCTTGGAGGCCTCTGATGCCACAAGTCTGGGGTAACTCAGTAAATCTCAGTAGAGTATGACAGGGCTATTTCATGGTCCTGAGAGGAGGCTCCCACCAAGCTCAGCTTCAGCAGACCCTCCCCTGTGATGGTCTGTCCCCAGTTGTGGCAGATGGACAAGCAGACAGGTGTGATGGGGCTGTGTTCCCTGGGATTCACTGCACTTCCACGCTCTGAGAGGCTTCATGGGATGTCCCACCCAGGGAAAGGCTCTCCCATGCCTGGGATGGGAAGGGGAAGCAGGTTGTCCTCAAAGTCTCATGGCATCTGTGCCAGCCTTAGCTCTGCCTCTGAGCATTTTGGGGATTGGCATATACCCCAGAGTTTGGCTCCACCAAAAGACTGGATTTAAAATCTTGCCTTAATTGATCTCCGTTTTTAAAAGATCAGTCAAATTCTGCTTATTCCAGATTTGAGGTGGAGGTAAGAAAGACTGAGAGGAAAGAAGGGACTACTGGTGGAGGGGAGTTGTCACTCTTAATTTTAACTAATTTTCAGCTTGTTCTCAGTAAGTACATTATTTAATGGTTAGCCAATTAATTTTCCCATCATGTTAAAAATACTCCGTGTGCCTCAAGGG
This sequence comes from Campylorhamphus procurvoides, assembly GCA_013396655.1. Lineage (NCBI taxonomy): Eukaryota > Metazoa > Chordata > Aves > Passeriformes > Dendrocolaptidae > Campylorhamphus > Campylorhamphus procurvoides. The sequence continues at coordinate 1,063,526 of WBMV01000084.1, forward strand.
CTCTAGAGGGAGCTAAAAGCCTTTGAGAGGGAGGGGATGTGCTCCATGAGTCTGCCTGAAACTCAAGTATGCTGTAAAAATGAGGTGTAAAGCACAGTCAGTGTACAGTGAGAATAGAATAAAGGCATTTTTTAGTCTCTGGAGGAACACTTTAAGTCATAGTTTCTATATTTAATCCAATTTGATTACAGGAATTTATATGATCATCAGTCACATGAAAAAAAATAATCTGTCTCCTTTGCAGACATATTTCCCCAAACACATACATTTCATAAACAGCACAGGGTACATGGCCAAGGAAAGGAAGTCGGTGTCACAGCTATATTGGCTGAAAGGCTCAGAGCAGGATATTACCTTTCAAAACCTTTAATCCCCATCGCACGGCCACAGGGAATGCTGTGCTCTTAATTTATCTTGGGATTTTGGGCCAAGCAGATCATGATAGTGCCCTAGGGAACTATTTTTTTTTCTTTTCCTAAATCCTGTTTTGAAAGTGAAGCTGAAAACATAGGTTCAGCATCTTGGTGGGAATAAACCCATTATCCCTGTGACAGCCGGCAAGCTGTGGCTTTGCGTGGAGCAATGATCTTGCCTGTCCTTGTAAGGTAATGCATGCCCACGAGAGCTGGGATGGGAAGCAATTCTCCCTCCCTAAGGGCATGTGCCCTTACCCTGCAGACCCCTGCCCGGGGGTTTATGCCCTCATGGGAGCTGTGGCTGTTGCTGCTGCCGTGGTTGCATTTCCCCTCGGTGTGCTGAACCGTGACATTTGCTCATGTCAGGAGGCTCAGGGCTTTAGTGGATCAGGCTAAAACCCCCCTGGCTCACTTATGCAGGTGGTGGTGGTGGTATTTTTTTATCCTAATTCTGGATTCTGCTGTTTTCCCATGGCTCAATTCACTTTACAGAACATAAAGGTCAGCCCCTGGCTGCTGTCCCTGCAGGAGTTCCTTGACGAACTCCAGCTTATTGTTCCCCTCCAATCTTGACCTAACATAGCCACTTGCTTCGAGATTGGGTACAAATAGGTGAGACACTGAGAGGAAAGGAAACTTGGCCTCTCTCCCTGGCTTGCCTTTGCTGAAGTCCATGTGTAGGAACTGTCCTGTCTCTCTGGAGTGGTGCTTTTGTCCTCATTCTGTTTTTAATCCCTATGTAGAGGAACCTGTATGGATTTCAGAACTAATAGTTGGTTTTGGGAGTTAATAATTCGGCTGTAAATATACTTGTCATGTTATAGCTTGTCCTGGGAATATCTTGGCTCAGGAATACTTCCATTTGTCTGAAGATTATTTATTATGTAAAATTCCCTCAGACACTAATACTGGAAAGTTCTCCTGACTCCCTTCAGGTGCAAGTTGCCTCCCTACCTCTTCTTTCAGCAGGTCTACATATGTCTGTACTAGTTTTGGTTCAAGGCCTTTAGTAATTATTTGCCTTGCCTGATCCTAGGGGAGCCCCCTGCATGCTGCCTATTGTCCTCTCCTGGGAGAATGTGGGATTATTTCTGGACTTTATGCCTGCAGACAGATGCTTTTCCCATCTTTTTCCCCCCTCCTGATGGAGAGCCCTCTCAGAAGCCATCCATTTTCTTCATTTCTCGGAACAACCAAAATTTCAAAAGTCGCAGGTTGTTTTGACTGCCTCTGCTTCTGAGGCCTGAAAGCCCTCTAAAGGGGGGCTGGTTTTCCAGAAAGTTTCCTGGAACTCAAAAGCTGCTCCAACACATCCAGCCAAAAAGTGGAAGCGGTTCAAGTTGACTGCTGAAAATATCAACATGTGTTTGGCACAGTGTGCACACACAGAGATCTGAGTGAGGCCATAAACTTCAATATCGTAGGTCAGTTCTTTGGGTACAACTGTATGCAGCTGCCTGTTTAATTTTCTACTCTCATTCTTTAATTGCAAACTTTATTTGAGAGGAAATCAAGACCAATGTGACAGTAAAATTTGTGTCTTTGACAGGCTTTCCACTGCTGTCCAGCAAGAAACCTGGGCTACACTGGAAGGACAGCTCAGCCAGCTGTCAGAGTGGTCCTGGAGAGGGTCCCTCCCCAACACAGGTACGAAGGAGAGTTGTGCAGAGCAGAGGGAGTGTTACTGTCTGAGGATGCTGCCTGAGCATCCTCTGTGCTTTCAAATAGTTCTGGTCCTCACAGTAACCACTGAAGTTGGAGTTATACTTGTGTTGTACATGGGGAGGAGAACTTGCTCTGATTTGATATAATCATTCCCAAATCAAGTGCCTAAGTCATATTTGCTGTGTGACTCAGACCTCGATTACATGAAGAGTTGTGCACTAATCCATTGCATCAGTCATGAAATCACAGAATAGTTTAGGTTGGAAAAAAAACCTCTGAGATGATCGAGTCCAACCCAGCACTGCCGGGTCCACCCCTGAACCATGTCCCCCAATGCCACATCTATGTGTCTTTTAAATACCTCCAGGGATGATGACTCCACTGCTTCCCTGGGCAGCCTGTTCCAATGTTTGATCACCATTTCATTAAAGAAATTTTTCCAAATATACCACCTAAACCTCTCCTGGCACAACTTGAGACTGTTTTGTCCCATCTTGTCACTTGTTATGTGGGAGAAGAGACCATCCCTCACCTCACCACAACCTTCTTTCAGGTAGTTGTGGTGAACATTGAAGTCTCCACCAGGTCTCCTTTTCTCCAGGCTACACACCCCCAGATCCCTCAGCTGCCCCTTGTCACTTGTATGCTCCAGACCCTTCACCAGCTCTGTTGTCTTTCTCTGGACATGCTCCAGCACCTCAATGTGTTCCTTGTAGTGAGTTGCCCAAAGCTGAACACAGTAGGTAGGCATTGCCACCCTGCCCTTCCTTCACAACAGAGGGTTTAGCTGCCACTGGGATTTCCTTTGTGCCACAGTTTCTACCCAAAGGAGAGGAAATCCCCCAAAGTTCTGTACCCCACTGCTCCCAAACTGGCTGTTGATCTCTCCACGTGCTCACAGGGCTGGATGGAATCATGTGGCATGTTGGGCAGGGCCATGTGCCAGCAGCAATGGATTGGGGTGTCACATCTCAGTGGCTGAAATGCCACTTGACCACTGGGCTAAAGGCAAGTCCCAGCTGTGACCCTGGAGAGCAAATGTGGGAGCCAAGGTAAGGGCTCATGTAGTGCCAGCCATAGAATACCTGGCACAGGAGATGGGATTTCTGCTCTCACAGCCCCTTAGACATAGGAGTGCCCATGTCTAATGTTTGGCTCTTGCCTCCATGGGCAGAAGATTTCTTTTCTTAATTTGCAGCAGGCCCTGGGCTCTGCATCTCCCACTGCTCGGGAGTATTTTTTGCTTCCTTCAGGACCTAGGATTTCAGCTGTATTTTCTGTTCTTTTTTAATTTATTTTTTTTAAAACTGAGGAAGGGTGGGCCTGCCATAAGTGCAGCACTGCAGCAGGAGTCACGACCGACCATCCTGAGCAAAGGGCAACATGTCCCTGGACTCAGAGCCAGGTGGAGCAGGGACCAGCCCACATCCTCCATACCCTAGCCAGTTGTTCTCACCCTTGGGTTAAACGTGATTAATATTGCTTGACCTCAGGGCCTGTGTTAGAAAAAAAATCCACCCTTGCACATCCACAGTAGTAGCTGAAATCCGGTGCAGGACAATGGGACCAGGAAGGGAATGTCCCAGGGGAGCAGAGCTGCACAATGCTGCCTGTGTGGTGACTCCATTCAGCTCCTGTTCTACAAGCAGAGCTTAGTGGCCTCCTCCTTACTCCAAAGAGTGAGGATTAAGAGGGTGTTTATTTGTTTATTGGTGTTTCTTATGTTTTTCTATCTGAGATCCTGACCAATAATAATTTTAGTCATCAAATACATGAAATGGAGAGGAATCTTTATTGCCTTAGTTCTGATGCTTCTGGGAAATGAAAAGTCAGACAGATTAATGGCTTCACCCATGTGAGTTTGGGTATCTGGCACATAACTGGAAATGGGAATTGAATCTTCATGCCATCCATTATCACGTAGCACTGATGATAAAATGCCTTCCTTTTAAGAAGGAAAAAAGAACTCTAGTTTTGGTCAGCTTGCTAGATAATGTGGGCATTTATCCTTGTTAGTATTTTCAGCAGAAGATTTTTGTGGCTGGAGTAATGAATTTAAACCTTTACCAAAGGAAAAATAATCATGAGAGAGAACTAATTAAATTGTTTAAATCTATCATCTTGCATTTTATAGTCTTTTCTGGGTCACTTCTTTCACTCCTACCTGTGCTATGTAAGTATGCAATATTATAAAAGCATTTGGAGAGGATGGATGATGGTCTCTTGTGCTTGCTCAAAACTCTAAGGTGATGCAACTGGAGCACAGGAGAACAGAGCAGATCTGCTCTTGCCTATTTGCCTGGAAATAGGACTGTTTCTTTCTAAGGACAATATTAAAGGCAATTCATAAAGATATGACAGATTCTTAGCATGAGTAACATTATTTTTAGACTACTAAAATTTCCAGTAGTATTAGATCTCCACTCCTAGAGAAATATTAGCCCTTTAGGGAGAAAAGCTTTTCTGAATTTATTATCATCTACATATGTTTGTGTGTATAAATTAAATATTATGTTTATTAGTATTATGTTAAGATTAAAATGGATTAAAATATATTAAATAAAAGATACGCAAAGCAGTATTTTTCTGTTGCTAAAATAATCTTTACTTTCATGCATATCACAGTTGGCTTCTTACAAGAAACCACCAGAAACTACAAGAGAACATTTCAAACCCTACAGCCCAGGATTTCAAAGGAAAGAAGAAGCCAGAGAGAAGCCTGAAGACACATACTGCTATGTCCCCCATCATCCTTTTCAGAGGAGCACCACAGCTTCTCCACAGACCTCTCCTGGAAGTGAGACACTGGCTGCTGATTTTTATGAGCCTGAGGATACAGCTAGTGACTCTGGGACATACTCAGCCCAGGACTGGAAGGAAAAAACATGGAAATATACCTCTGAACCCGAAGATTTTAATAGGAGGACAAAAGAGCTTTCACCTCTCAGTTTGAAAGAGAAAGACGGCAAAAATACCAGGCACTCAGAAGAAAAGCTTGAGCAAGAGTTGAAGGAGGCAAAAAAGAGGCTGGGGCTTGGTACTCAACAGCAACCCTTTTATGACTCAAACAGGACAGACTTAGGTGGAACTAGGGCAGGGTATCGAAACAATGGAGGCCTGTGGACTACAGAGAAGAAGGAGGATCACTGGAGAAAAGATGCATGCAAACGATCTGGTTGTCCTGTGCCTCTCTTAATTGCAGCTGATGCTCCACCAGCTTTGCCAGTTGACACAAAAGATGCTGTGAGGAGTCTGGGTGCAGTTTCCAGTGAGCACGCAGCTGGCCAGCCAAAATCACCACTGAGGATCATAGCCAGTTCTATCAAAAAGTCCATTTGGGAGCCTCTAACCTCGACTCCAGGAGGGCTAAAGTACGACTTAGAGAGCAAAGTCAAAGCCTCTTCAGAACAAGCTTTCTTCAACTTCCCCAGTGCTCCTGGTTATTCCATAAGCCAAAGGAACAGCAACAACAACAACACTCAGCCACTGGATCTAAAAGTAGAGGAGTGGGTAGAAAATTTAAGAGATGGAAGCCCTTTCTCAAATCCATCCAAGTTTTCTGTCAGCTCTGAAGAGATATCTCCAAGGGATTACAGTGAGCAGGTATCCTTCACATCCTACACCAGTCCTCGCGCCAGACTTCCCAAGACAACCTCTATACCTCAGAAATCCTCTGGCACTAGGATGGAGGATGTCCCAGGACTCCTAGAAAAGTTTACCTTTAAAGACACTCCTCCAGGGACTCCCATGGATGACACCTGTATCCGTAAGGAAAAGCCCACTCTTCTTTCATCTCCAAAGCCCAAGAACACCTCCAAGGACAATCTGGATGACTCTGCACAAAAAGGTAGTTTTGGATTGCTCTTCAGCAGACTGAGAAATAAAGGTCATGAAAGAGAAGGGAATTCCCTGCTGTCATCTCTGCTTGCCATAAAGGACCATTCTCCAGAAGACAGATTGTGTTATCCTTTGACAGGTGAGGACCTGAGTGGAATTATTTTGTTGCTGCTATTATTATTGCTATTATTGTTATTATTATTGCATAATAGCACTTAACCTTTGAAAGACCTCTGCATGATCATGCAAACACATATCTATTGTATGTTATGTTAAATTTGTAGATAATTTCTAAATAAGAAGACTTCATAAATATAATAAGCACCTTATTGACCCACTCTGACCTATTTGAGAGTCTCTCTGGGCAGTGATTAAAAGGCATCAATTTTCATGTTTGCTTGCAAGAACAAGGCTAGTATTAAAACTGCAGGCAAGTCCAAGAAATATTGATGTCAGACAAAGAGCAGTCTGAGTAATCTGAGCATAGGCTCAGAAAGAATTAAGTGCAGCACAGTTTCAGGTATGAAATTTGAGGCATGAGAGCTGCACCCACCTGTCTGTCTCTGTGATCCATCTTTCCACAAGCCTACTGCAGAAAGACACAGTTATTTACCTGAATAACCTATTGAATTTTATTGGCATACCTGTTTGTTTCTTACTTTATTAAATTGCAACCCAAACTGTAACCCCAAACCGCAGCATTACAGTCTGTATGTAAAATGTGAAGTCACTGAAATGTTCCCAGTGAGCTGCCAGACCTGTTTTCATCCCTTCTGTATCAGAACTGCTGCATACTGTGAGGAAGATAGACAGTATGTAAGAGACTTGATCTGAAGCTCATTAAAATTGATAAGAGTAACTCCTGCTCTCATTCCTGAAATTTTGGATTGGATTTTGGAGCATTCTTGAGTGTAACAACTCACAGAACCAGGCATGCCTGTTGAGCCAGGGGATGCTAAAGTCTGCACTGAAGCCACAGAGAGCTCCTAGTCCATGCTTGTCAAGCTGTGGTCCTCAATGAGGAGCTTTTTTGGAGCCTATACCTAGTCATCAGCCATCAATTGAGCCTTAGCTAAATGTATTACAATAATTGATGTGTTGTGTTCCTCCTAAAATGGGAAAAGGTCTTGTTAGGTTTGAATAATCCTATACATTGTTTATGTTTTAAATACTTGGAAAAAACACGCATTCCTTTGCTGTGCAAGCTGAAAGACTATTCCTAAGTTATTACAATTTTTGATTCTAGGCATTGAAAAGTCTGTTGTGATTTAAAAAAAAAAAAAAAAGAAAGAAAAAAATGAAGCTCTGGTCCATCCATTTGCCCAGTAATCTGTTGTTTTCAGCATTTTGGCATTGCAGCTCCCTGAACTTTTTCAAACATTCATATTTGACTAAATCAAACTGGTAAAGAGCCAAGTCCTGCTTGGCTCTCTAAAAGGGCATTTCTGTCTCATATTGGCACTTGTCTGAGACCCAGGTTTGGCAAACTTCACTCTGATGAAGTGCGTTAGCCTACATTTCATGTCATTATTTTTGTCTCTTGAAATTTACCACAAATCACAGAAAATTTCTTTAATGAAAAAAAAGAACTCCCAGCACCTTGCAGAGAGCAATTTAATGAGGCTCTTTCTCATACCTCTCTTGGCTCTTTGTAGTAGGACTTTTCTATCCTATTTGAGGCCAAACTGTTTCTGTGCAACTATGGTTGGTATTACATTACGCCAGTGTTTTGTCCCTCAGTGGATTGTGGAGCCAAAGAATGAGCTGGGTGATAAAAGTCCATAGGCTTGAGATGAGACAGGACAAGCTCATTACAGAGAAATCCCCTGAGGAGTAACCAAATACTTAGAAACCCCTTCCACTGTTGAACACTCCTGAACTGAAAAATGCTTGGAGGCTGGGCGAGTGTTAAGGTGAGGAATCACATATGACTGCCTGGTGCCTACAGTGTTCCTTTAGACATACACTGCTGGAAACTCACTGGAAGGATCTTCAGTCTCACTCTACACATCTACTCCTATGTTATGTTGCTCGTATTGCCTTACACCTTCTCTCACTTCAGCTGTAAATGCACATCCAGATATCTTTCCTATGCTGATGACTTCTGCATTTCACACCCAGGTGCCTGTCCAAACTAAAACTATGTTCTGTCCTTCTGTTCTTTCCTGTCAAGTGTTCAGCCCCCAGGTGAAGCTCAGCAAGAAGAAGCAGAGCTCTTTGTTCACACTTTTGCACCTTCCATACAGGTCATTCTGGTTTTTGATACCCAGACCTGAATTTAAGGCTTTCTGCCTAACGCTCTCCCTCTGTTTCATAAGAGGTAGTCCTCTGAGCTACTTGGAAATTTGGGGCTGTGCAGAGATCCAGCTGCTTGTGTGGGACCTAGACAAAGCTTCCTGAGGCAATGGGGGTTTATGCACTCCTTTCAGTGAGAGACTGGTTTTAAAAAAAAAATAAATAAACCCAAAGTTTGCCTGTAGAATATCCCACTGTGTGCAAATAACTACACTGGAGTTCCTAAATCCAGTTCCAGAGTTTTGTTTCACGGGACCATTGTCCTGGAGGTTTTTGTCCTTTGATTCCTCCTTTGCATTTCAAACTGCAGTGAAAACCCCTCAAAACTTGTTCAATAAAAGTCTTCAATCAGATAGTTAACTGGTCTCTCCTAGGAATACTTCCCCTTTTGAAATTAAAAAGAAATGCCAAAGTGCTATATTAATTACTGGTACTAAAGCTCATTTGTACAACAGGAGAACAACTGTGAAAAGAGACCTAAGCCAGGTTGTGTGAGAGTTGCAGTGAGCAGTGTTTGTAGGGAGATGAAGTGGTGGATCCAGGGCTTCAGCTATTTTTGCCATACAGACAGGCCTGCTGAAGACCAGTCCATGAGGGTGGTTGGTTATCAGCAGATGTGTTTGACTCCAAGTTTGCTTCTTGATAGAGATGGGGATATGGGAGGAGTATTTCTGTCCCTGACAAAGTAGGGATCATGAGAAGACACTGCTAGAATTGTTCCTCATGTAAGATGAGAGTTGTTATAACTCTGTGTGTGACTATGTGTTGTTTGCACGGTCCACATCATTAAGCAAGATAACCAATTCAGCTGATGAGAAAGTTTAACCTGAACTCCCTTTGCTGATTTTGTGCACTATTAGATTGAAAAGGGATTGCTTGCAGGTATTTCAGGCTCCTGTTGCTGCATCTTTGTACCATGGAAAGTGTGTGTGTTTGCAGTGTTCTGGTCAGCAAGGGCACTGCCATCACAGGGATTTTGTATTTTGAAAGGGGAACTGAGACATTAGAAGATTAAATTACATGCCTAAAAACACAAGAGGAATCTGTGTTTTTAGAAGCAGAGATGTGAAGTGAAATAGCCAAGCCCTGTCTTGATTTCTACTGGCCATTCTTTTCCTCTCCTTCCTCATTTCCATCTGGTTTTGAACACCAGTGCCCCATGAGATATGTGTAACTTTGCCTCTCTCCTGTAAACCAGTGAAGTACTTACAGTGGTCATGATACAATTTTGGTGTGCAATCTTGGACACTTACAGAGAAAGCCAACAGATTAATATAACATTATGGTATGAAACCAGTGCCTGCTCCAAGACAATCCTATGTATTTAGGCTGCAGTCATTACCATGACACAAACACCCCAGCAAAGGGAGGTTGAGCTGTGACAAGGCAAACTGAAGGCCCTGGTGGTTTTCCCTACAAATCTCCAGGACAATCAGCAGGGCTGTCACATCTAACAGAAGGTAGCACCTTCTTAACCTCTTCACATGACACCTCCCTCGTTGTTCAGGGGACTTCAAGTTTCCTGGAAAAAGGAGTACCTTGGATGTATATGTTAATGGGGAGGTTCTCAAAGCACTGCACTTTGCTCCAGTTTATCCCTCTGAGTACAGCAAGGCATTCAAATGATGGCATCCAGTGGCAGAAGGCTTGGGCCAAAGTATCTTTGAGACTCACCCTTGGGTTGCTGAGCTGTAACAAAGTGGCCAGAGGAAGGAATTTTGATTTTATGGATCTAATTTTTCTTATCTCTTAGGACACATGCATATGAGGATGCCAAGTCCCAATATCAAGAGTGGGAGGTTTCCTCCAACTATGTACTTTGAAGTGTATTTTGTGAATTTCTCAGGTTCACTAACAATTAATAACAATAATAATTAAAACTGTTTTCTATTATTTGGCATCTGTAAGTCAGGTATGCTGGAAAAGTCTCCTGACCAAACTCCTAGTAACTTAGGAGTAGATCAAGAATAGATTAATAAACAATTTCTGAAATACTTCCTTTGCCCTTTATAGTTGAAGGGCAAAGGAACAAACTAATACTGCGAGTGACCTCTCCTAGTAATCTGAAGTATTGTTAGATGGGAGGAAAAGCCCAAGTATAACACGTTAACTTGGAAGTTAGGGGTACTTAAGAACTAAAACAGATATAATAAATAACTCCCAACCTGAAGGAATGAGATGGCTGGAAAGAAAAAGCCCAAGTCTAGAAGACTTGAGTTAATATTTGGAAAAAAATATGTTTTTGAGGTCTATTCTGTAACCTGTCAAGCTTTAAGGCTTGGCATAATTGAAGTAGACAAATTATTATCATCTAACTTTAGTATTGCAGTTCAAAGTTTCAGATTGTAATGACTCAGTAAAAAGTGTCAACGTTCCCAAGTTAACCATTTCTCTGTGTGAACTCCTTGTCCAAATCCTCACAGTTGGCAGCTAATTGGTGGTGCCTATCCCACCCCTTTCTGTTTGAGTCTTTTGGGTTTTGGTTTGGATTTTTTAAAAGAACCTTCTATTTTCTTGTAGCTCTGCATGAAGCAGGTTCGTTCTGTGAGGTAATTTCTTACTGTGGTTGTTACAGTGGTCTTGAAGTTGAAATTTTCATCTGGGGTACACTTTAGAGCACAGTTCTGGTTTCTCTCAAGAAGAAATAGCCAAAGGAAATTAGCTGAGCATGAGTGGTTGCCCTTTTAAAGTTGAAAGATGTCTCTCATTGTTTCCATATCCATGAAAAGTGGCAGGACCACACATCTGGGAGCCAAAAACCTGTATTCTTATCCCAATTCTGTCGCTCTTTGCTCTGTGTTTCCAGGCACCTCACACTTCAGTTATCCCTGTTGGATTAGCAGAGAACGTCAGTGCTGTGAAATGTATTTGCAATAATGGTACAGAGACCATAATTGGTGTGCACAGGTAGATCCATCAGGTGCCTCATCACTGAGCAGGTCGTGTGTTCCTCCATCCCACAGCATTCTCAGGTGGGGACCACGAAGGGGGCTGTGATCACAGCTGGGTGGCTGTTGTCTCACAGCAGGTTGGGTTTTGAATCCCTTGAAAGGCTGAGCTGTTTTGGAGCAATCTATGTGACTCCTCTCTGCAGAGCAAGGTGTGAATACCTGCCTCAGGAGATGGCCCTTGGAAGTCCCGTGGAAGGTCACTGACCCTCACTTTGTCCCAGAAAGGCAGAGAGTTCATGAGTCACACCCCCAAGGAGAAAGCAGGTGCCCTTGTGTTAGAGCAGGCTGCTTTTCCTCCAGACCTTGTAACACTTTTTAAATTATTGATGTCACTCAAAGGGGAAGCCAGGGGGAAGCAGTCATTTATTCCCAGCACAGCTGAGAGAAGAAAGGGAGCGTGTAATTGCTTGTGTTTCCAGCCCTGCTGGGCTGTAAGCCTTGCCCTTTGCATACTGTGGAATTTGATTTCTCCAGTGGTGTGACCGCAGGGAAGTTCCCTGCAAACTTTTTGTTGCGCAGGGAAAAGCAGGACGGGAGAGTTTCCTCACTAAAGAAGGACTGGTGCTCCCCACACCTGGGCAGGGCTATATGTTGGACTGCTCCTGCTGGGGGCAGAGGTGGGGTGCAGCTGGGTATGCCTTCCTGTCTGCAGAGTTTGGGGCAGCAGCCTGACCCCAGCAATTGTGAGCCGTGGCAGAGTGGTCAGCAGGTCAGCAGGCAGGACGTGTGTCCCTCCTCCAAGCACTGCAGGGCAGGGAGGTGTGGGGTGGCAACGTGGGCACTTCTGGAGCAGAGACTCACCTGGGAGGCTGGAGACCCACCTGGAGGGCTATTGCAGCTACCTGCCCAAGGGCCTGCATCACAAAAAGGATGGTGAGACCCAAGTCTGCTCCACTGAGCCAAGAATGAGCTTGCAGCTTCGTCGAGTGCAAGGACTGGGTGCCTCTAAAACTGAATTGCTGAGAAAAATCAGAATTTCTGCCTCAAATGACTTGGATTTGCTTTGATTCTTTACTATCTGGGGTGAATGTGTTTCACGGATCCTGATTTTAAATTAGGGCTAGAGACAAAAGTCCTACTTCAGGACTCAGATCCAGAACAAGGCAAAGAAGAAATATTTACACTGGGAGAATGGGAGGTGATTTCAATCTGAATACAACTTGCACCTAGAAAGCCAACTGTTGCCTTGCAGATACAAAGAAAAACTAACACTGTTAGCTTTAAATAATGTACATTTCCAAGATGCTCAGCTGTTAATCATTAACCCTGTAGCAGGTTGAAGCATAGAGACAGATGTTCCAAAAGCGGTTTTATTTTCTGAAATAAAGAGAATGAAACTATGCATTAGACAAATTAAGGAGAAATTCAAATATTTACACCCAGTTGAAACAAGATGCTGGAAAAACAGGCATGATAAAATCGCTGCAATTAAATGTAATTTAATTTATAATTCTGCAAGCATGCTTCTTCCAAGGGCAGGCTTTGAGTTTTCCTTATGGAGTGTATTGTTGTGATGTATGGATTTTCCTGACTTCTTATGGCATTTTAATCAACAGTCCAATGATGTGATAATATTCCTAAAGCAGAAAAATAAGTGACGTTTGTTTAGACATAATTAATGAAATATTTATGTTGCATGAGGCTGTGTGATAAAGCCTTGTTCTCTTAGTCCATTTGCTTCTGATTACATTTGTGATTTTTTTATATGACCAGACATTCTGACGCCAACTATTTTACACTGAGCAGATGTCATGTAGTAAAAATGGGTGCCAGATGCTACAAGCCACATAAGGGTAATTTGTTTAAGAGCTGGCTCAGACTTTGTGCATTCAATTACACTGTATAGTGAGCCTTATACAATCATTTGGGTAATATGGCTAACTTCAGATATACATTTTAATGAATGTTGAGTGCATTCAGAACAGCGTGCCACATGCAGGGTGATCAAGGAATTAATTTATTTACATGCAGTACCTAAAAATATGTACATATATATACCCAGACAGTTTTTGACAGGGATCAAAAATTTAATTAATGCTGTCAGCTGAATTTCCAAATTGCTCTAGGTGCTGCTGATTAGAACTCAGAGCAGGTGCAAAGTGTCTGTTTAAACTGAAGAATAGTATTTTTTGCTTCACTGAGTATTTTGTTCCTGCATTTTAGGATGTGAACACCTACCTCTCAGAAAACAAGCCAGTGAGTATTCGACTTCGTCCTCCGAGGATGAATTTGAATTCAAGCCTTCATTAACACACAAGGTAATCTTGGCTTGGGAACAAAAAGGTATTGCCTTAGTTGGGCTGTATTTAAGATTCATCATATGATTTTGATCTAAGCCACACAGCAATTTCTCAAAGTGGGGATTGGAACATCGGAGGTTACGTGTCATGGAAAGAAAATACATTAAAAGTCTTTAAGACAGATGAACATCAAAATTTCTTTTTGCTCTTTGGATCTTTAATTCCCCCACGTTACAGCAGCGTTGACAGAGGAGGTCTAATTTGACAAGCAGGCATGTTTCACTGAAACCACTTTGAAGCTGCATTCTTAAGTGGCTTTAATAATGTAGCCCAACAAGCAAACTATTGAAAAAATTAAACCAAACAGATGCAGATTTCCTTTGGGGAAATACAGCCTCATTTGAGAGGCACTACAGGCAGGTTGCCTGGAAAACACTCTGTTTATCCTAATCAGCACAAGTGTGTGAGCCACGAAACCACACCCAGACCCTTCACATGGAGAGGGCTGACTGCCCACCTGGGTGCTGAGTCCTCCTGTGGAGAGCAGGAGCCGTGGGGTTAAACCACAGTGAACTCTCAGTGCCCAGCTCTGATGTGAGCAAACAGAGCTTTTAATGACTGAATAGCTCAGGAGAAATGTGTTTACCTCTTTCCTGTGGAGAATATCAGCAAGTGGAATTAATAGCACGAGGTGGCCTTTTGATTTGTTGCCTTTGGGGGAGCGGGGAGGGGGTGAAGAGGAAGGAAAGCAAAGTACAGTGCACTGAAAAATCAGCCAAGCTGAAAGCTAAGTGGGACTTTGAATGGAAACCCAGCTGTGCAGATCCAAAGGAACCAAAATGCCATGGGGAAGAAGCACAGCAATGTGCAGCAGCACTTGTCACCAGTGGCTCTGTGTCAGGATGTGCTGAGATGCCAGGGTTCTTCACTCATGTTTCCTCTTACACGAAGGACAGTCTATAGCAGGATAATGTTACGGTGAATTAAATAAGGTTTAGAACAAAGTAGAGAGACGAAGAAAGACATGGGAGCAATCTGGATAGAAGCAACCCCTGATAGTTGAGGCAGGTCCAGGGAGGGCAGGACCAGGCAGGGAGGAGGCAGCACTCAGGCACAGCTGCCAGGAGTGGAGTGACCAAGCAGCTGTCACACACAGGCACTGGCAGTGGTTCAGTTTGGATGCAGGTTCCCCACTCAGCGTGTTTCTTTGAGCTGCCTCCTACCACCCCTTTTCACACTGGTTCTGGCTGCTATTTTGTCAGTACCACCATTTGCATCTGGTAAAACTCAGTGGGAAAAATTCTAGTGTTTTCCTGACTGGTTAATTATGTAATTGCCTTGTCTACAGTGCTCATATATTCTGTCTCCTCCAAAATGGGAACACCACAGCCTTGAAGTGTTTCAGGTTAGCTTGGGTCGAGGGCAAGACAGAGCAATGGCAGGCAATTCCCTAACCAGCCCTGCAGCATGTGCTGCCCAGATCTCCTGGCAGCAGCAAAAGGTGTCTGGGGAAAGGCAAACCCCTCTGTAATGCAGTAGAGAAATGGCATTGGGGCAGGTTTCACAGGGCTTCAGGTAGTGTCCCGTGATGGCTGGCTGCTTCAGCTATGTCCCTCTGACTGTGGTACGAGAGATCCAAAGTGGATTCTACTACTTACCAGCTACAGCAATAGAAATGGGTTTAATTTCCTTAAGCTGGTGCTTCCCCCAGCTGGTGCCTGGCCGTGTGGAACGTTGTGGAATGTTGTGTATAGTCAGCTTTGTGATTCAAACATTTTTGTTGATAGATACAGTTCACACTCACCTAGGGCTGCGTTAAGAGCTTGCAATTATTTAAAGTCAATGTAAGCAAATTCATGTAAATATTCTTTTCATTTTAGTTATGCCCCAGGCACCCTGCAGTAGCTCACCTGACTTTGGGTAGGGGGGCAGGTTAGATGATCTCCAGAGCTGTGTGCCAACCTCAGCAGCTCTGTGATTCTGGGGAAGGTTTGAGGAAACCTGTAATTGGCATGCGAATGCTTTGATTACCTTTTCTCTTTTTTTCTCTCTCTCTCTTCTGTAGGCAAAAAGAGCTCTCAGAAGGAGAAGGAAGTTGGAGAAGGAGACAAAGCAGTTGATTAAACAAGAGGAGCTGAAGAGGCTTCACAAAGCACAGGTGAAAATGTAGCTCACAGATGCCCCTTTTGTCTCCCAAAAGCGACTAGTGAGGATGGGGGTACACAAAGTGGGCTCTGCACCTGCCCTTGCTCCTCACTGCTGCTCTGCTGAAGTTCCCCCAATCATCAGGGGCAGCAAGGTGTTTTGGCAGGGCCCTCTCTATGGGACAAATCCACATGTGCCTCGGGAGATCATCACATTTTTCTAATTGTATATGAAGAACGAGAGGGAATAGTGACTGGCAATAAGAGAAGAATGCACTGAAAAGAGAAAGAGATAGAAAGGGGAAATAAAACCAACCCCACAGAATGTAAGAAACTCAGCTATTACCTCTATGTACAGCAGGAGGATACAAAAATGCAGTGATAGCTTTTGTTCTCCCTCTGCCTTAACAATGAAAGCGAACTGTTTTCTTTCTTAACGATGGCAAGTCACTTCATTTTATACAGGCCTTGCACTTCAGAAAATGCTGGGAAAGCTCTGGACTCTACTGATAAATTATTATTTCCAGTTACATTTTAAGATTTGTGAATGCACTTCTGCATGATTTGATCTCAGATGTATCTTAATACAAAGCAGGAGCAACTATGTCCTAGTTTTTATCTGAGAATTGTAAATTATCTGAAGGTAAAATTACATGTATACATGCCTTCTCTTACTTTACTGCTTTGTGGAAACAATCAAGTCCAAACTTTTTGAATCATCTTTTGTGTTTGTTAGGCTGTTGCTGAGGGCTTGGCTTGGAATGCACTAACACAGCCTGAAATGGGAACTGCTGAACATCTGTCTTTGACACTTCAACCTCTTAAGGTGTTTCATGCCTATGAGTCCCACAACACCTCCAAAAAGTCTCATTTAAAAAGGGATGGACAAGGAATGTAGAAGTCCTTCCTGAAGTGCCACTGAATTATCACTTCTTAGCTATTAGACTCTTTTCTTTGTGGGTCAAAAGCTTGTGAAATATGCAAGTGAAACAAACAAAAAAACCTCATGAATAGCAAAATAGCCAGCAGAGCTTTCCAGCTGTAAATTTTCAATATTTATATGAACTTTATTCATGTAACTTCATGGAATATATGTCTCTGGATATGTAAGGTACTGACTTTTTACACCTTGTCAAACACACAAATGTTATGATGTCTGTTTTACAATGGGAGAGCTGAACTCAGAAAAACTGAGGTTCTTTTGGTACCAAAGAGACTTCCCCACACAAAAATGTCACAGATACCCAGTGGAGTTGTTAAATTGCTTAGGTGCCTGATACACTCAATGAGTTGGCAAGAGCCAGGACTCCTCTGAGACCTTTTCAAGCTCTTTCTCTAATCACTGAGACCATCTTTTGTCTCTGAATTTTGAAGCTATGTCTTTAATTTTATATAACTACCGTTTTACAGGCAGTCCAGCGCCAACTGGAAGAGTTGGAGGAAAGGCAGAGAGCTCTGGAGATTTTTGGTGTGAAACTGGAGAGAGAACTAAGAGGAGAAGCAGGTACACCAAGCAGTGTTCTTTTGTTTGGTGGTGGGCTTTTTAACCTGTTTCAAAGCAGAGGGGATTTAATGATTATCATAGAAATAACTTGGTGCAAAATCTGAAAAGAAACAATAACTGGAAGGACAGAAATAATTGTTTAACCTTTTCCTCAGACTGTTAGCTTAAACATCTCTTCATTGAATGCTGTAAATTTTTTTGTTGATTATCACAGATTTGGAATTATTTACCTTGCTATTGAACCTGAACCTATATTTCCCCCCATCCTCCAGCCTACCATCCCCCCTTTTTTTTGAAGTCCCATCCTAAGCTTAATTTCATCTTCTGGAGGGAACCAGTGAGGTTTCCAGGAGCTGTATCTCAGTTACCAAGCCACCAGCAGCCCGTGCCTAGTAACAGAGTCCTTAATGACTTCTCCTGGAGTGTGAAATGCCATTAATACGATTAGAGCCAGTGGCCATGCTATAGCAACAGCAGCATGCAGGCACACAGGCAGGCAGGAACAGTGCAGCTTTCACCTCAATGGACAGAAGATGACAGGGACATCATCCTGGCACCAGCCAAAGGTAAGGTTCCCCTTGGCTGAGCTGAGAGTCCCAAGCACCCAGGGCTGCAGCATCATGCCCCTGGCCCAGCCTGGCCACTGCTGCCCAGCAGGCTTGGGGTGAAGCTGGGGAGACCTCCCGGAGAGGGATGGGACACCTGGGGGCTCCTGCCAGGCTCACAATGAGGATGGGACTACACATGCACGTAAGGGACTTCAGGGGGGGCTGTGGTGCTGTGCTGAAGGGACTCTGGTGAGCTGACAACCTGAGTGCAAACATGTCTTTATTTACTTCTGATTTAGAAAACTGAACCTTGTGCTTTTGTGGCAGGCAGTCATGAAACGGAAAACCTAGATATGTTTTGGCACCTGATCTTGTTGTTGCCTTAGCCAGGCAACCCAGCCCAATCCCTACATGCTGGTCTTTTTAATGCCTTATTTCATAGCAGCTATCTCCCCTATTCTGACACTGAACTAATCTCAGCAAGAGAGCATTTGCCCAACCTTTTATATTTATTTACTAATTTCTTAGAATTGATAGTGTCAGCCTATTTCAAATGTTATTTAAAAGGTTAGCATCTTCCTTCTTAAATGAAAGCATAACCTTTTATCAAATGGCACCCACCTTACTGCCCATGAGAAGGTCTGCTAAAAAGGCTTTGAGGATTTGGAGCATTAGCTTTTTTCTGCTGAGCTGCATAAAGGCAGTTTTCTTTTGGAAACCTCAGAAATATAGAAGGACAAGAAGCTTCTGGCTCTTGGGATAGACACGGAATACCAGGATAAATGGCCTAAAGCCACCTCTTGTTTTGACAATCACATTTCCTAAAGAAGGCTGTCTGCCAAGAGATCGATGCTTCTCATTCTCTTACCATCCTTAGTAATTGGATTGCCCTCATTAAGGTGAAAGTACTATTTTTTTTTCCCTGTTGGTTGTTTGTGTGTAGGTGGCCAGTTACAAATAGGGCAGATACTGAAATGTAGGATGTTACTGTCTCTCAATAACTCTTCTGGTGTAAAAGTATGAAGCCATAAGTTTCCCAAACAAAATGTGACTGCTTTGTTCCTGGTAATAACATATGTGTAATGATGCAGGAATTGGTGAGTTTTATATTCTGGTCAACCTTCTTAAAAATAATGAGCATTATTGTTTAACGAATGACCAGTGTTTATTAGGTTAAGTTGCATTTAAGCAGGTCCGCACTTATGCAATTGAAGTGATTTAATAGGTATTATTAAGGTAATTAGAAAATGATCACAGTTCAGCAATAATATTGAGCTGCAAAGGTTGTGAATAACCAAATTTAGAGGCAGGCCTGCAACCACTAGTCTTCAGTGACATTTACGCAACTCTCCTCTAATAATTCTGTAAGCCTGGGATGAATGGCCCCTTTGTTAGGGGGAGTTATTCATTAGCTCCTCAACTGAATTAGAAGAGAACATGCGTGGGTGCAAAACAACTGCCATGAAGACTGATGAGCAAAATGAGGTTTTGATGATCTTCTAATTGTAGTGACAACAATTCATGCATTTGGAAAAAAAAAAAGGAGAAATAATATCAGTCCTATGAATAATTTTTCTTGCTCATTATTCCCTTTATTCTGGTTCAAAATACCAAATAATAAATCACTGAGGTACCGTTGCTTTGTTTCCCACTGACATTTGTGGAGGCTTATGGAGATCTTCTGCCTACAAGAAAACACCGAAATAAAATCTCAAAACACGTTTTCCACTAAAATTAGCATAATGGATCAGTTGACTAAATAAATCATGAAGAATGATGGTAAAGAAGAAAATCTATGCTGAGAGAATGTTAAGAAATGTCTCCCTGTTTTTGGAAGGCGAACAAATATTTGCACATGTTGTAGCTAGTTTTTGATTTCATAAGGAGCATATCCACGGCTTCTTGTAATTTTCAAGAAAGTCAAAAGAAATCAGTGGAAAACCTGTAGAAATAAGGACTATGAGGTTTCCTAAAAAGGTGCAAACTGGCCGAGCCCCCTTTACTGGGTGAAGACTGTGAGGAGGGACAGCACAGCATCAATCTGGAGAACAGAAGGTGCAGGGTTTGAGAAGAGTGTTCAGTAAATACTCCTCTGCAGCCTGTCATTTCCTCAAAAGTGATGAAAATAAAAATACCTATGATGTCATTAGAAGAATGTTTGACTTTCAAATGGATCTCAGTTAAAGGAGACTTTAGGAAACCAGGAGGAAAGGTTTGCCCTAGCAATGCTGTAAGGGAAAAGCCAATGTGGCTCACAAAATAAACTCACATATTGTTTTCCCTCTAACCTTTAAGATCTGTTGCTCTGCATTACACAAAATACTTCATTGGCTTGTTCTGCCTATGGAAAGCATCGAGGACTCCATCACAAATAACTATTAACAGTATTAGTAACAAACATTTGAACACTTAGGGGGCATTCCGTGGGACGGAGGAGGAGGAAGTGCTGTTTTTATTTCAGCTTGCACTGAGGATTTTGCTATAATGAGTGGTTTTTTGCAAAGTTAATTATCTTTACTTACCTCAACCAACCCACAATACACAGTCTTTTATTAGAGATACAGAGATTTTAAAGTGTAAGGTGGAAACGTTAAAAGAAGGAATATTTTTGCCTAAACAAGAAAACAACAAAAAGGGAACAGTAACCCTCTGTGTCAGTGCAGGACTTATGCATACCTTCAATTGCAATGTTTTTCCTGACAGTAATATAGACCAAATTTTGATGATAACTTCTTATGGTGGCACACAAAGACCTAAGGCTCTGATTCCTAGTGCTGCATCCCTGCATTGGATCTGTGAGGAACTGGCATATTCCAGCAAGGACTGCACCAGCAGTCACTGAGAAGACACTTTTCATGACCACTTGCTGACCTGGAAGATCCCACAGGAAAACATCTATTACTGCCAAGTTCTAATGGAATCGGGCAGAAATTGAAGCAAGATTGCTCTGGCCTCTCCTGCTGTTTTATCCTCCTGTTTCATGGTAATATCCAACTGGGATCAGGTCCTGATGGGAAACTGCAGAGCTGCACCCAAGCCACCATGCCTCTTGTCCTTGGCATGGGGGCCCATGTAATTCCCCTGACAGTGGCAGGAGGTGCCCTGGGTGCCCTGGGATGCTGGTGAAGGCATGAGATGGGCTGGTCATCCCAAAAATCCAGCAATTTCTCTCCTGCTCAGGAAGATCGATAAAGGGCTGCATTGGGTGAGATTGTTACTGCCTGAAGGAAATGGGCTTTAAACTGCTGTTCTTTGGCTTTGACATTAAAGTGAGGGACAGCTGACGATATAGAGACAAGAGGTAATTCCTGGGGCCAAGAATAAAGCACATTTCAAAACGAAGACAGAAAGGCATCAGAAACACTGCTGAACTGTCCAGGACTCTGGCTGTCTCTCCCCTTGGTAACCTAGTTTAATGATTCTCTTGTAATTGGTGTCTCTGGAGCTTGAACCTGTGAGTTTAAATCTCAGTGCTCTCAGTCATCTGAAATAAAGGTAGAGTCCTCTTAAACGAGAAATCACGTAAGTTTCCACCCATAGAAAACCGCCAGGCTGGTTTATGGGGGGTTATGCTTGTTTATCTAGCAGCATGCTGTAAGGACTGAGGAGGAGAGAGCTGTGTTCCCCTGCCTGCTGCTGGCACCTCTTTTTGCTTTGTCCCAGGTCTGGCTGTCCCTGCCTCCAGCTAGGTGCTGGGGCAGGAGCAGGTGCTGGCTGTGGGGTTTATGCCTCTGGAGGTGCCAATGTGTCACCTAAATTGTTACCTCAGCCTGGACTAGTGTAAGGTATTTTCTTCCTACAAGTGATGCGTGCCTGATGTCCACTGGAAGCAGGGGCTAAGCTGATACTTGCCAGCATGTGCATCCTGAAGTCTGATTGTGTTAATGGGATATGGAATATCCATTTACACATACAGGTCAGCTCTGAAGTCCAGTTTCAACAGAGAAAAGGCAGAACTAAGAGAAAGACAAAGTGCCCACTAAAAAAAAAGTCCATATGATTGTTTGAAAGGAAAACCTTTTTTTAAAAAGTGTTTAAAAATCTAGTGCATCTTTAACTGCCATAAGCCACAACATTCAACCAAAGGTAGACAAAAATGTTGTACCTCTTGTACTCAGTCATTATTGATGTAAGTTGCATATAGCAAAACTATCCCCATTTGAGCTCTCATAGACTTACACAGGGCTATTGAAAGGGAATTTAATTGGTCAAAGCATTGGAAAGAAAGCTGGTAATGCACACTGAAGTCTCCTATTTTATACAGATTCAGGCACAAAGGATGAAAGTCAGATGCTGCATGAATGGTTTGAGTTGGTCCTGGAGAAGAATAAGTTAATGCGATATGAGTCTGAGCTCCTGATTATGTAAGTAAGGACAAGCATTAATATTAAAGATGGGGAGAGGAGAGGGGGAAAAGTGTACTCCCAATACACCTGAACTCCTTCCTGTGTGCTGCAGTTTGAGACAGTTGTGGAACAAACATTCCCAGAGTAGCTACAATCTGTTCTGAACACAGATTTGTAGTTGAGCCATCCTCATCCTACCCTCTCTCAATTATTTCAATCCTATACGATACTCTGAACCAATACAGCATATAGATGCTCTGCCTTTCCGTAATGTGGGTCTAACACTGGGGTGCTTTCTCCTGTGGAAGAAAAGCAGTCTGAAAAATTCAGCTCAGTTTTTATTTGGACATAGGAGGAAAAGATCTAGAAATTCACTACAGCAATGAAACAACCAGATATCTCAGATGCCACTGGTTAAACAGAATACAGAATCTCTTGGTTGAAATAATACTAACATATACGTGTTTATTGAAAAAACCTTACTCTTTAACATACTTTTTGCTGTCCCCAGAGCCCAAGAGCTAGAATTGGAGGACCACCAAAGCAGGTTGGAACAAAAGCTGAGAGAGAAAATGGCCATCGATGGTAAGTCAAAGGGGACAGTGTTCTCCAGCCCACAGTGACAGACCCTGCCTGTGTGCCACCCCTGTTTGCTCCAAACAGGACCAGGGTGGCCGAGGCTCCCTTGCCCTCTGTGAGTGCAGCTCAGCCAGCAAAATGTGACTTGTGAGTAGAACTTCTCACCTGACTGCTGAGCTGAGCTGAGCTCTAGACTGAACTGGCCCAGAAGCACTGCATGTGCTCATTGTGCTCTCCAAGCAGCAACCTCCAGCTAAAATGAGATAATGGGCACCAATGGAAAGTAACTCCTTCAGCCACCTAAACAAAAGAGCTTCTCTGCTTTTGTGTAGCATTGCTGGCTACCACAGCATTTTGGAACTGCTTTTAGGTACTTGGGATTACAGGTCGGGCTTGCCCTTTCATTTGGGGTTTGAGAAGGGAGCACTGGGAGGAGGAATCAAGGGAGAAGAGGGGTTGAATAGCACTGAATACCCCAAAATATCCTGTTGTGTTCTAGGCATGTGGATTGTAAGTGAAGGCAGTTTTCAATACGTTTTCTGAAAAAAACTTTCTACTTTCTTACAGGTACTGCATTTCATTTTGAGCTTTTAACCCTATAAACTAAATTTAAACTCCAGCTTAATTGTCTTTATAAACAAGTAGTGGGTTTTCTATCCCTTTCAGTCTAAATTTTGTTAAAAGGTCTATTCCAGACATTAGGAGCCTTAATGGTCAACTTCAAATGGTGCAAATGCAGGAGAAAACTTCCCTGAACTATAACTTGAAAAATATTAACTGCTGTTGACTTCATTTGTCACTGACTAGAATGTTAATTCAAGCTGTGCTCTAACAGTTAAAATGCAAACAGTGACCTGGATTTTAATCACTTTTTTTGTCATGTTTTAGACAGCCTCAAAGATGAGATGGATCTGAATGAGGAGGATGAAATTTTTACTGAGATGATGAAAGTGGTTGAAGAAAGAGACAAACTTGTGTGTACCTTAGAGGAGCAGAGAGTGAAAGAAAAAGCTGAAGACCAGCATTTGGAAAGCTTTATATTATCTAAAGGCTATCAGCTGAGCAGGATTTAAACAGCCACATGCAAATAAACATCATTTCAGCAATGCTCCCAATCATGGAGATACAGTCTTCTGAAAAATGAAGGAATTCAGATTTAAAATCAGCTTATTTGGGAAACATGTTGTTTTGTTATCAAAAGCTTTGAAGCAGTTCTTTTGCTCATACTGGAGTGAGTCATTTCACTGTCAGCTTAGAGGATCCCTGGAATACAGATCTGAACTGAATTTGCCTGTCTGATGGGCATCAGGCTCTGTGAAAGGGAAATCAGAGCTCTATTATTCTCTCAGAGTTTGATTTTAATGCTGAGAGGAGAGTTTCTGAGGAACATGATGACATCATTTCGTATTTCTGAGACAGTCTTACTGTCCATCTGTTTGAATCTGTATGTGGTTTTGTTAGTATTTTGGCACAGCCAAGCCATGGTCAACAATGCAAAAGTCAGAAAACAAGCATCTCATATAAAAATAAATTAGGTTTTTATTTCTGGTGGAGGAAGAGTCATTTGACTAATGACTACATATAAGCACTCACTAAAACTACTGTAAATGCAAGGTCAGAAATTAATTTTTCAGGTATTTGTAAGTTTTATTGCACTGTGTATTTTTGAACAAGAAGTTAAAGCACTGGTAAATCCCTACATTTTGTAAAATGATAAGGGATTATCAAAGGGGTGAGGACTTTTAAAGCTGTTACATGCTGAAAAAAGCTTTTGTATGTCAGAGATTAAGGTCTTTTAAATACAATGAAAGGTAATTTAAAAATAGTAATCCAGACCCAATTGATATTTATAGGGTAGAATTTAAAATTGCCTGATAAAATATATCACAGGTTGTACTGTAGGGTGCGATGAGGGGTATAGCAGTTAAAGATCTCCCTGAGAATAATTCCTCAAAAGGACTGCAAGAATGTTGAATTTGTAATATCAACATTTGATAGAAAATATTATGACTATATTTAAACTACATGTAGCTTGCTGCTTAAGAATATATGCATATTTTTTGCTTAAAGGAGCTCTCTCCTACCTTTTTTGTACAAGTATTTGTAGATATTGGCAAAGCAGATGTGCAGAAATTCTCCTCATTTAAGTCCTTTCTTAAATCTGAGATAATTCTGCAATTTGACCTTGGTAATATTCCCAGCTGTATGTATGATGATATGATGCACTACTGAAAAAAAAGAAAAAAAAGGGAAACTGAAAGACTTTATTTCGGAATGTGACTTTACCTCATGTTCTGAGAAGATTTGATGTTCTCATTATTTCATGAATGGTGCTAATTTGCAGCGTTTGCCTATGGATGCCAAAGCTAGAAACATTCCTGTCACAAAAGCTTTAAACTGAAAAACCTCACGCTAAGCACTTGTGGGGTAACAGACACACTGGATCCTGTCAGAATAACACATGAATTATCTTCAGGGGTTTCTTGCTGTACTCCAAGAAATTTGAAATACCCATTCTAAATGCAAAAGCAAGTTTTTACCATTGGCCACAGATAAATAATATACCTCTCTTGGTGCAAGGGCTATGCTATTGTTCTGCAATATTTATGTATTCATATTTATTTATAAAACTGCTTAAAGATGGTGTCTGGTTACATTTTACAGTTTGGATATTGTCTCTGATTTTGGTTGAAGAATGTGTATTTCTAACAGCTTTGTGTAGGAAAAGCTGTGCCTTGTAGAGTAGACAGCTTTATCAGTTTGGTAAATAATTAGCAGTAAAATATGAATAAGGATTTTAACCAATGTTCTCAGCTACCATAACTTGAAGGGATACCCTTAAAACATAACAGGCAAGGCTTTAAAAGTAGCATTTGTCTCCCATCACAATGGAAAGATGTGGCAGAATCTTTGAATGTGCCCCAAAATTACCACCTTTATTTCTGCCATTCATAGGCTAAGCATACCTATCTTCTGATGACATTTTTATTGAGCTGTTGCAGTGATTGATTTTTTTAAACTAACTCTGCTCCTCAGGATTGACACAAAGTAGGAGAGGCAGGGCAGCAATAAATATTTTAGTTTTCTCTGTTGAGAACTGCTGGTATTTCCAGTTTTGTGGAGAAAATGTCTGGGTTTTACCATTGCTGCCAGAATCCTCCTGTAATCCTGTAGGACAAGAGAAGCTGAGGGCCATCAGCACTTCAGGGACTTCAAAAATGGTCTTTGCTAAAAAAGGACTTTTTCTGGATGCCATGTGGTTGCAATACATGCTCCACCCAAAACTGTGTGTCTGCTCTTGGGTGGAAAAACCTGTCAGGCTACTGTTACCCCGCTTGATATTAAGTACCTCACAAGATTAGATCCAAAAATAAGCTGTGCAAGTGGTTTAGAAAATAATAAACTCTTAATTAAGTCATTTAAAGCACATCTCTGTGAAAGTAGAGAAGGAGGTAAAAAAAAGGGAAGCTATGTGCACTGTTCACAGGTCAATTTAGTATGGTTGGCTTCTATTAGAAATGCATTTAAACACTGGTTTGGTCATGAGTCTTCTTGCTGCTCATTTTTCTGTGAACTGGCTCACTAATTTATAATAATTTGTTCATTTTTAAGTTCTGGGCACTGTCATTTTGGGGTATAATGTGATGTGTTGGAATGTACTGAGTGTGTCTAAATGGGCTGGATGTGAGCAATTTTCTATTTGAAAAAATAAAATTCTATCTCACTCTTCAAAGTCCCCGAATTATTTCCATGGCAATTTTTCTCCACTGATACCTACAATGTAATAATCTGTGATGAAGAAAGATCTGTAAGTAAAACATATGAGTTTCTTAATTCATACACTGATAAGTAGATCACACTGCCTTGCAGTGCACAGACTTATTTAGTAGTTTATAAACAATGGCACTTTAACACAAGTCAGAGGGCATTCAACTCTGACATAAGAGGTTGCATATCCCATGAGATCAACAGCTTCCATGCGTGCTTACAGAGGAATTCTCCAGCTAATTTACTTAGGCATGACATACAAATTATAACAGCTCCTTGCAGACTCGATGGGGAGGTGTCACTGCAAGGATCAAAGGGTGATCAACACTTGAATTGCAATTTTTCAAATTTCACTAACTTTACCTCAATCAGGTCATCTCAATGTGTTACTTTCTGCCAGTGGGAGAGCCTTACAGAACAAGACCGTGTACTGCTCAAAGGAGACAAGTGGATAAGCAAGATTTGGGATTATGTTAGTGCCAGCACCATTGTCCCGTGCTGAATGACTCTGAACTGACTGATAGTTCTCACCTCTTCAGGGGACAAGTGGACAGCTGCTTCTCTTCAGAGATGAAGGTAATTTCTGGCATCTTTGAACCTAAGTTTTTGTCCTACTATCATGTCCTTTCTCTTCCATCCTGTGAGCCTCAGAGGTGGTGATTTCTCTTGTAATACCACGTGTAATTTCTCATGACTGCATAGGAATTAACCTGCCTGCTGGGTTTACTGGAAGTAATTCATGAAACATTTATCCATGTTGAAAGCCTTGCAGGCACATTGACTTCTCAGTCAGCTGGCCAATAGCTGGAGGACTTTTCTGGCCCAGGAACAGGATAGAAATGCCCTCATAGGAATTACTGAGGTTCTCCTAATTACAGCATACACACCCCCTCCTTGTCCCCTCTTCAAAAGATCAGAGATCTAAAGAGTCGCAGTTGGTGGTTAAGGACACGGTTTAGTGGTGGACTTGGCAGTGCTGGGTTAATGGTTGGACTCAATGATCTTAAAGGTCTTTTCAAACCTAAACAATTCTGTGATTCTATAGGAAGTTTGGGAAAAGCATTTTGTAAACCACTATTTGAATCAAGACCAGTCCCCAAGGTGGAGGGACACCTCGCTGATTTTCTCTGTGGTTTCTCTGGGCACAGGAAACAAATCTATATGTTTTGTGCTTTGAAATGTCTGCTTTTTTAGCCCAATGCATATCTAATTTCAACTAAGATTTCCACATTAGTTTAATAGTCTTTTTTATTCAGAAAGACATACTTGGGTTTTCTTTCTTGCTTGAGTAACAGGATGTGCCTTAGAAGATTGGAGATTCTGTACATCTTTTAAGACTTTGCTGCTGTAAAGATTGAAAGCTGTCCCTGCTGGGTTTGGCATGGACCACATATTTTGGCATCATTTGGCACAACAGGTTGGACATGTTAGCATGCAACTACTGTCCCTGCAGTTTTCACAGCAACCATATCTCATCAACCTGGATCCTGGCAGATACTTCATGATGAGCAAGGTATTTGCTGGATTTCACCTAAATGAGTTTTAGACGATGGTGACAATGAAAATCCTGAGCAATTCTACCCTGATGCTGATGCTTTCTGCTGTTATAATGTAGCCACAATGAGATGATAAGTCAACCCTGGACCTGTCTTAACAGAGTCTGAAGTCACACACAGCACAGTCCTTTGGGATGTATAAACTTTCACGTGTATGGAATGACAGATGTGGATGTACAATTGCCATCCAGGTGTGGCTGTGCCTCAGCCTGCTCTCTCTGCAGAGATGGGCACTGCCCGCAGCCATGTGAGGAGGAGTGGGGCTTCCTGGTGAAATCCAAAAGCTGTTTAATGCAGGGCAGGGCTGGAGGCAGCTCCTGCTTCCCAGACTCCTGGGGTGCCAGCAAGTGGGTGCCTGGCATGTCTTCTTCATGGACATATACAGGAGCATCAGGTCCTGCCAGAGCTCTGGTCTCCAGGTATTTTGGGGCACTCGCGGGAAAATCCCAGCCAAGAAACAGATATCAAACATCTGCAAAGTAACCAGGTATGGAAGCACCTTGTTTTCTTTATTGTGCCATTAACTATTGCTGAGGGCGGGGTGGGCACTCAGCAGTTCACCACACAGAGCTGGCAGGCCAGCACAAAGCTGACTGCACGTACTTATGAAAATAAAAAACATAGACTTTGACCTATTCCTCCTCTTCCTGAAGTCAGCGAAGGGTGTTAATGTAGGCAATCACAGCAGTAGCAGCAAGCTGATAAAAGCACTTTCAAATATTCCACTTCCATTCTTTAAATGACCAAATGGCCAAAAGGCTAGAGCAGAGGAGAAAAATGTTACAAGAACATTGTAAGACAAGTGAATAACTTATTGCACAGCATTAACCAGCTTGGTTGCTCTTTCTTACTAGTCTAGCCCATGGTTGGCATGTTATGAACCCTGTCTCTTCTGCCTCATTGAGAAAGTAAACCTCTTCTCCTTACCATTCCGAGTCTTGCAAGAAAAGAAACATAAACCAGCTGTGCATGGACAGGTATGAAGGTGAATTAGAATTATGTGAAGTACGGGAGGGGACAGGATTTAGCCTTCTTTTATTGCCTGGCAAAAGTACGTATGTGATCAGGATACAATTAATGTGATCTAGTGTTTGTCTCCTCTATATGAACAGGGCGCTGACAGGGAGCGTGGTGAGTGTTCTCGTGGTCTGCTCTGCATTTCTCTGTGCCAGCTGCAGCAGGGCCATCCTCAGCAGCAGCCTGCTGACTGCTGGGGCCTGCCCTGGGAGCGTGGAGCATGGCTGTGAAAGTGTTCAGCTGTCAAATATAAAGCAGAGCAAAACTCAGTCCTCTACCTGCCATAACTTAGACCTTGTGTGCATCCATAAGGCCTTTGTGCTGAATGCAATATTAATCTAAGGTCATATGTCCATATAAATTCCCTGATATAAAAAAGGCAGCATACGTAGGTCTAAATTTAAGATACAGGGGGAGAAAAAATTTTGTTACTATCCTCAGAAAGAATCATCACAACTGGAAAAAGACTGCAATAATGTTATACGCAAAGAACTACTAATAAATCCTGAAAGAAATCCATTAAAAAAAACCCCACCACCAGCAACAAAAAAATCCCCAGCAAACTTAAGTCTGCCTGTTGCTTTAGCATTATTACTTAAAGCCCATTGTATTTGTGTTTCTAGGTCTGATAAGGCTGATTTTAAACACACCACATTTCATTTAAATTTTTTCCCCTTGTGATGTGAAACTCCCATAGGTTATGAAGCTATTAAATAAGTAATATTGCATTTATCATTAACTTACATTTACTGAGTAGAGTGAAACAGGAAAGGTACAGGGTCTTTTCAGCTATTTTGTGAGAGACGTGGCAATCACATGTTGACTCCCCTGCACTGCACAACCCAGCATCTGTTACTGTTCATGAGGTATCTGGCTTTTCTTTCTGTCTTTAACACAAACAGAGAGGTACAAAGGCAAGACCACTTGTGTTTGCCAAAACGCTCTCTCTTCTGCTGTGCCTACAAAATATTGACATCTCTGTGTAGCTGGGCTCCAAATGGAGATTTAGTTGGGTCATTGCTCTGTTTGTAAATGCCACAGATTCACAGGCATACGAAAAAAGGGTTTGATGTGGTTATTTCTTCTTCTTTTGAAACCATCTTTTATTCTGTTCTTACAAATTGTTCCGAACTGTTCGTCTCCTAATCCATACATTGTGTGAGCAGCACTTCTGTAAAAAGAGAATAATGTGTGACATTGGGACCTAAATTCTGTAGACACAATAGGTGCTGTGAACCAGAGAGCAAATGTAAGGAAAGGATTGTGCTAATGGCTTGGGCTCATTCCTGCTTATAACTGATGGCACTATGGATGAATAAAGTTTTTCCCCAGGGCATATACTAACTGCATGCAACAAATAGGCATTGATGTCTACCCCTCATCAGCTAACCAATGTTACTGGCTTGTAAAAACATAACAATTATTAGCCGATTTAGAAATATCCTCATGGTAATTTCATTTCACTTATTATGCCTAATGGATAGCTAGATATTTGCATGAAGTGTGTGTGGCTTTTTGCCTGAATTGTTAATCGAGTGATTAAGTGGTAAGTGAAAGTATTGCATCCAGATGACATTAATGCTGTTCCAGTCCTGGATGCCTCCTGAACCAGTCACAGCAAATTATCTGTTTTAAACATACTTCTCTCTTAAGCGACTCATCTGCAAATCAAAGCAGGGTTGGTATAGACAATCTATTGTGTTAAGTCACCTTTCCTTCCCACAGGCTTTTTGTGCTGGTCTGACTACAGCAGTTGTTTGCTTTTGCAGAAGTGGATATGATGATGCCCACTGCCTCTCACCACAGACCAAACCTACAGGCAGAAAGGCTGCTTTGCACAGTGGGCTCAAGGTTGAAATGTATGTAGTAAGGCTGAACTCTTAACTTGCACTAAAATATTTAGTGACTTTATTACTTCATTCATTCTTTTCTCTGTCCAGATCTGGGACCCCCAACACATGAAAGGCGTGAACCTGTCCAGAAGAGCCCACCAAGATGCTCAGAGGGCTGGAGCACCTCTCCTATGCAGACAGGCTGAGAGAGTTGGGACATTTCAGCCTGGAGAAGGCTCCAGGGAGA
>WBMV01000084.1:1095788-1116746 GCA_013396655.1 Campylorhamphus procurvoides
TCCGGGGGATGCTCCCAGGGATGCTCCATGGGGTCCCTGTCCGGGGATGCTCCCGGGGATGCTCCAAGGGGTCCCTGTCCGAGGGATGCTCCATGGGGTCCCTGTCCGGGGATGTTCCCAGGGATGCTCCCAGGGATGCTCCCAGGGATGCTCCATGGGGTCCCTGTCCGGGGATGTTCCCAGGGATGCTCCAGGGGGCCCCTATGCGGGGATGCTCCCAGGGATGTTCCATGGGGTCCCTGTCCGGGGGATGTTCCCAGGGGTGCTCCCAGGGTTTCGGGGCTCGGCCCGGAGCGGGGTTGGTTTTGCCGCGGGGCAGACACACCAAAACACCCTCCGTGCTATGTGATGGGGTGTGATGCGGTGTCCGTGGCAGCAGGGATGTCTCAGAGGGCTGAAACACAGTTATCCCCGGGCTGAGCATTCCTGACAGCCGCAACGCCGAGTGTGTGTACAACAGGCTGGCTCTTTGTCCATACATGCGAATTAATACCCCACCCCCTACTGAATTGGCCTGCTCGGAAAATCCCATGAGGCAGGGAGTTGGAATTTAACCTCGCTCGCCCATCGCTGTCGCAGCTGAACTTAATTTAAATACGAAGCAAACAGAGCCGAAGTCACAGGTACTTCAAAGCAGGTTTTCCAGTGACACTGGTTGCTCCAAGTATGAAGAGAGGTGGCACAGCAGGCAGAGCCGTGTTCCTCCTGTGCACATGGGCAGAGAAGGAGGGCACAGTGTTCCAGAGCAGCACCAGGGCTGTAGACAGGCAGGATTCAGCTCTGTCGAGCACAGCCCCTCGTTCTGTAGCTATCACATCATCTCTCTGTGACTCTGTGATCTTTCTGTGATCATCTTCCAATGCACGAGCTTGCTTTTCAATTAAAATCCATGCTGCCCAACTGTGCTCGCATTATTTGGCTTCCTCTGGTCATTGCAGATGGCCCAGCAGTTGGCGAAATAGAAAAGAATGACAAACTGTATTATTACCCACTTTTTAACATTACTCAGAGTATTTGTGACTATTGGCTGGCAGCACTGAACTAGCAACAATCTCCCTTGATGAGTTTGTATTGTAGGTATGTGTGGGCATCTTTAAGTCAGCCTATTTTAGCAGATGTAGCATGTCCATTTTGTTGTTATTATTATTTTTTATTAGTAAATGCTATTTTTCTCAGTGACAGATGTTTGAAGTGACAAGACTGTTAGAGGCAGCAGTTACTTTTATCCACAGTCTTGTAGCCTTACAAATAGATGCATTCTGTAAAATGATATTTCTTCTTGTTACTTTTATGTTTGCATTAAATTTATTGACTAATACCTGCACCTGCCATTTCATTATCTCATCACTGTTTACCGTTCTGGAATTCTGGAACCACATTAGTGTTGCTCTTGCGCTTTGTGTTTCCCAATATTCTGAAGTCTGTTTAAAAATAGCAGTGGTGTGGAGAGTTATAGGGTTTTTTTGTTCTTTGGGGCTTTTCCTGCTTTAGTAGGGCTACAACAGGTTTCCTGTAGAGTTGGGTTGCTGTCATAGGAGTGCACGTGGTTACTCCACTGTTTACACACATAATATATTAGACAATATTGAAGTATAAGTCATGGGTGTTTGTTTTTTTTAAAAAATGGGATTTTCTACTGGCCATGTTTAGACTTTCAACTTTAGTAAAGTAGAATGAAATACTCTTAGATGACATATTTACTCTTTCTCATATTTTTTTACTGAAACGTCAGGATCTGGATGTTTTGTATTCCCTAATCCAGTTTGTTAGTCTAATGTCTCTCTCTACCCTGTTTTGCTGTGAATGTTGATCTCTAATCTTGTAAGGCCTCTAAGTAAAATGAACTGTTAGTAACTCTTTAGACATAATGATGTGAGGTTTTTTTCCCTCTGCATAGGTTATAAATTTCCCCTTTCACCTACTTAGTCTTGTGCTTTGTGATTTTAATATTCCAGTAGAGAAAATCCAGTAAATTTTGGATTTCACTTATGTCAGGATCTCTTCATGAGGCAGCAGTTCTGATCATTCCCATTTATTGTTGTGTTTCATCTGTGGGCAGTAGAACAAGTGCCTTTTTTGATGAATGTAGACTATGCAGAAGACACCTCTGTCATCCCAGTCTCCTGATCAGCTGGGTTAAAGGCCTGGCTAGAGCTACTATGGCATTTTTTCCAACCTGCACATCTTTAGGGGCTACCAAGGCACTGCTGCACACACACCTTGGTTTTGCTTCTCTCTGTTAAGCCAGACCATGCTCAGGGTGCAAACCTGAAATCAAAATCTCGGGATCATACCAGAGTCTCACCGCTTAGTGATAGGTCAAGAAACTCTTGGCCCTGCTTTGCTTATGATAAATGAGGAATAACTGAAAATTTCCCTGTCTTTCAGTCAGCATAAGTTCTGCTGTTGCACAGAGAATTTGCTCCAGTATTTTGCTGCAAGGGCTAAGAATTGGTGGATTTGAATAATGCAAAAAGTTTTCTGTCTTCTAGGGAATACACTAATTACACTTTAGTACTGTCTGTGCTGTATATGTAGTTAAATGTTGTAGATGGTATATGATTACACATGTATGAGTTTTGACTTTGTCATCAACAGGCATTTTGATCATTGTCAAAATGTCATTCTTATATATTGCAGCAATAGAGACAGTGCCAAAATGCTCCACCAAATGAAAATCCACTAGGATCTGAAGTGACATTGTGATGAAGAGTAATGCAGATTATGAAGAGTCAAGTCTATGGAGTTTTTGCTACATCT
Source organism: Campylorhamphus procurvoides (assembly GCA_013396655.1). Classification (NCBI taxonomy): domain Eukaryota; kingdom Metazoa; phylum Chordata; class Aves; order Passeriformes; family Dendrocolaptidae; genus Campylorhamphus; species Campylorhamphus procurvoides. The sequence continues at coordinate 1,098,549 of WBMV01000084.1, forward strand.
AACATAGTTAATAATACAATAAAAAGGGGTTTTCTGTAATAACATTCATTTTTAAGTATACATAAAAATATATAGCAAGCCTTTTCTTATGAACTTCAAAGTTCTTGGCAATGGTAAGTGGTCCACCAGTGATAGAGATAAGGGTAGTCTAGACAAGTGAAATGAATTCTCTAATGTGACAGCATAAGTTGTTGACCAAAACAAAGAGAGTAACCCGAGATACTCGAGATATCACGTGTGATGTAAGCAGGGATTAGTCATACCCTAGGACACATGTTAATATGGAAAAAACATTGCCATTAAATATTAGAGAGTATTTGATACAATCTGGAATTCGGAGCTCAGATTTGCTTATGTTGTCTTCTGTCATGTTGGCTTTTATCTGGTTTTCATTTACAATATCTCATTGCCGTTGATGTAACTCAAGGATGAGAACATTGCACTCTCGTCTCTCCTGTGTGCATATTCTCTTAAGGTAACAAAAATTGCAAATTATTAAGTATGTTTGGAATCAAATTAGCCTTTTATCTAATAAGACAATGATGAGATAACAGTAGAATATTTCATGACCTGTTTACACGCTGAACTGTGGTATGCAAAAACCATTTGCAGTTTTTAGTAATGTTCCATCCCTTTCATTCCTGGAAAGCATTCAAAGACTGAGACACCCCATATAAGCTACTGAGGGATCCCAGTCCTTATCTATCAGGAGTTCAGATGCATGGTGGAGCTCACTGCATCAGCAAAAACAAACCACAAATTAGTTTTTTTGTAAGCTCCTTGTAGTAGTTTGCATTGTGGACTAAATATGTATTTTTAAACAAGTGCATGGAGAGAACAGAATGGTCTCTTTTTTTTTTTGATGTGTGGCAGAGGTTGTGTTATCTTATGAATTTTTCATGGTGGGTTTAGTAAGGTCATGTGTGATTGTCCTTGAATTTTCCTGGCCTGGCAATTATAGACACAGAAAATTCACTCCCCCTAATAGCTTACCTTAGTGGAGAGTCTGAAAGAATTGGCCCCTGACATGCTAATAAATCTGTGACACATTTGGGAACGGAGAGCGAAGTTGAGAATTGCTTAAATTGCATAGGAGCAGATGGGAAACAGGCAGCTTGGCCCCATGAATTTGGTAGAGAGCAATTGTACGGGCTCAGTCAGTTTTCCAATTGCTATGACCTCAATTTCAGTAATTTGACTGCTCTTCTGCCTGGTTTAGCTGGTGTTGATGGGCAGGAGAAGGAATGAATTTTCTGCTACCTTCCACTTATGATATTTCATCTTTTTGTGTTGCAGGTCTTGTTTTGATTTAATTTTGGTATGTAAGGTCACAGTAGGCAGTATCCTCTGTATGCCTAAGGGAAGAGTATGTTAACAGTGTAAAATATTGCAGATTCTGGTAGGTTTTTTATAATAACCTTAAATTTCTTAATCTTTACTTTGCTGCCATCATGCATTTTGTGGAATAATATGAAACTAGAACAATCTAAGAACACCAATTAAGGGTAAGTGTGGGGTGATGAAAGCTCTTCAGGTGTTTTAAGTCTTTCTGGATTCTGTGAGTAAAATGCCTTCCTGTGTGACTCATTGACAAAGAGATCATGCTTTGGTCTTGCTGTGGGCATTTTACTATGAAAGAAATGTATTTCTTAGTATACAAGAAGTGTTCTACTGAATTGTATTTGATATATTTGAATAATTTTCTTTGGATTTGTTTGCAACTTACTTTTGAGCAATGCACTCCTAGTGCAAATGACCAGCTTTTTTTTTTAGCAGATTTTTGTGCTTCTCAGTTTTTCAAGTGAGAGATTCTAGGCTAGCTGAAATGCTTTCCAGGCTTTTCTTACCCTCTGCTCTCACCTGATGCTGTATTTAAAACGCAGACGAAGCTGAAAGAAGAACTGATCTATGTCCTACCATTGTCTTTGCTAATGTTTTGCTAATTAGCATGAAGGGTGAAAATGAACCACTGAATGCTAATTTCATCCTGGTGCTTTGTGGATGGCACATAGTGTCTTCTGTGAAAAGGAACTGGCATGGGAAGGCTTTATTGCCAGTCTTCTCTCAATACTTTTGAATTGCTGTCTTTCACTGCAGCATATCAGTGCATCAACCCTAGGCCTTCTCGTGCCACTGGAATAGCTGAGCAGCTGCTTTTGCTGTGTGACATAATGCACTTCACTGCCAACCTGACTGTGCAGCAACTGAAATGTGCTTGTAATATTTTCCCTGTATACTGTGTTGCATATTTCCATGTCCCTGGTGTACTGCCACAGGCGCCTTATGGGACAGCTGCAGAGCTGATGCCGGACAAAACCTGTTAGCATCACCAGTGAGATAATTACCTTGGAGCAAGTTCTGTTAAGTAGATGAAGTACTTCTGCTCAGTGAAGGTTCTGTCAGTGCAGATGCACAGCAGAACACCCAGCTGTAGCTTGGGCTGTGGTGGCAGTGCCCTCCAGATGCAGCTCTCAGGCACAGAAGTGAATGACAGCTCTGATGGGCTAGAAGCTGTTTGCCATCTCTCAGGCCGTGCTGTGCTGGGTCTGTGCAGGTGAAGGAGTCACTGCTGGAGCCTTTGATAGCTTTGGGCTCTGTCCCACTCTTGCCTTCGTGCCTCTGCCTCCTCTTCCCACAAGTGCTGCTCTCTGCAGTAAACCAAAAGCAGTCAGTGCTGGTAGCTTTTACCTGTATGACACTGTGTTAAGCATCTATTCCTGTTTATATGTGGCTAAATCAAGGGCCAGGTCTTATTAGGGTAGGCACTGCACCTTCACAGCCCCTGCATGCAATAATTTGCCACCTTGAGCTCTTCATCTATATATCTTGCATATTTTTCTGGCTTTTTCCTTCTGTAATCTGCATTTTAAAACTATTTTTGGCATTTCAGTTTTGCTAGTACTCATGTTTTCATTCATAATTTTTATCTAGTGCATTTTCTCCTTTTTTTTTTGTCTTTGTTTTTTTGTTTTTTAATGAGGCTCTAGCCCACTCCATTTATGCTTGGTCCATGTGTTGCATCTACAACAATCCAACCTGTAGGAACATGTGAGTCCCAGATGCCAGCCTTTTGAGGTTATTGAGTCTATACCCAGAGTTATCCTATCATGGCAGAGCTGAGTGTATCAGTGCCTGCTTTATGTTGGATGTCTCCTACCATGTGCAAAGGGGTTAGATTATATGGGGTTGTAAAACATAGGATATGTAAAATGCACTGACAACTCCGCCAATTCTCCTGTGTGCCAGAGAAGAGGCAAACGGGTGTGGTTGTGTCTCACTGGAGGCAGGAGGACCCGTGCATGCAATAGGGGATGTGCTTAAAGAACACACAGAGCCAGGCTCTCCTGCCTCTTCCCACAGGGGCACCCCCAATTGCCCAGTACCTCCAGTTGCTTTTGAGCTAACTCAAGTGACACAGTATTTTTTATTTAATTTTTTTTAACTCTATTCATTATTAATTTTTGAAACTTACTGCTCTGGGATGTTTTGGATGACAGAAATAATTTTTTTAAGGGGCAGGGGGGCTAAAAGTGGGTCTGGTTGGATTTTAGATGGAAAAATACTCCAATGTCTGCAATGGCCCACTTGCAAATCATCTAGGCCATCAGAGACAGTTTATGTTCAGAAATCATGAAATACCCATTATGAAATCCATGGCTTTTAGGAAGCTTATACCAAATTTTATTTGTTTGCTTTTTCCTGTTTGTTGTAAAGAAGGCATTTCTGCCAGAGATCAGAACCCTGGGCTTTGATGTCCTGTTCTGGCCCAACACAGCCATGAATTCTGTTGTTCTCTCACTCTCTGCATGAGGGCGTAGAGTCACTGAGCTCTGTCTTTGCATCTGACTTCCAAAAGCAGCCTAAATTATGTGAGCAAGTCAGCTGCTGCAGAAGTGTGCCTCTTATTTCCTGGTTTTTTCCCATTTAAGCAATTTCTTCATCGTCTGACCCCATGGGTGTCACAGATGCTAAACCAAAATGTGCACGGAATGGGTTAAGGGGAGGGAGGTGGTGAAGGGGAGCAGAGAAGCAGAATAAGAGGTCTGGCTGCAGAAAGCAGCTGCTGCTGGGCTGGGAGGAGGGACAGGGCTGGAGGGCAGGGGAAGGGAGGATGTCTGCCCCTGGGGCTCTGTCCATCCCTTCCTCTCCTCTCCTCTCCTCTCTGCAGCTGCTCCCCCTGCCCTTGCACTGCCCGGGTCACAGTGGTCACTGCTGAGCCCTTTTGGGTGCTGTGAGCAGACAGGGCTGAGGGTGCCTGGTGCTCTGGCAGAGCTTCTGGCCACCACAGCTGTTCCCCACCTGTGGGGAGGGGGTGATGGCCACAAGCTGCCAGCTGGACTGTGCTGTCCTGGAGACAGCTTGGGTGGCAGAATTTCTGGATAGTTGGGATTGGAAGGCACTCCTGGAGACTGACTGAAGTTTCAGGTGTCTGATGGTTCAGGTGCCTGATGGTTCAGGATCTCAGCCGAGGGAAGGTGGACTGGTCTGGCCCATGAAGCTCATACCTCTGGCCAGGCATGCTGAAGGCATGGTGACAGCATACTCTGACAGTTCTTTGCAGTATCTGCTGTGGTTGGCTAGATGCACAGCAATTATCTAGATGAAAGATAAAACATGATTAAAGTGGTGGAGTAAAATCAGCACTGAACAAATGGTTGAAGAGGCTTCAGTGCTTCCAGATTACAGGACAGAGCAATGGCAAAGAAAAACAGCTAGAGACTAGTTCAGACTGATGTACCTTTATTTCAGTGCTATTTTTTTATTTACATCTCCAGATTTAAAATATGCTTTTCCTTATATCAGACTTATGAAAACATGTGTCCGGTTTGCAATGTGAAGGTGAACATAGCCAAGTGAAGTTGGAGAAAGGAGTAAATATGAAATTCTCCTTTTCATTCTCAGTGAAATGAGTGTGCTGTCAGGAGAATCTGTAGTTTTAGAACTCTGATGTTTCCTGGAGCATTTCAGGAAATCTGTCCTCAAGGTAAGAGAAGACCCAGAGACCAAGACTGACCAAGAGGAAAGTTCTCAGTGGGTTTCATTACTGTTCGTGGGGTCCTACATCTTCTGAAACCCCCTCACCTTAAAGGCAGCTTCCTGAAAGTACAGGTCTGTGCTTCTGGGAATCTTTCTTGGACAGAGTCTCTGGGATGTATCCTAGTGTTGATTCTCTTTCTTTAATGCCTTCCACAACCTTTAAACAATGCCCTCCCTGCAGACCACATAGTTTGATGCTGGGCTCTCTGCCTTTCTCACGGAGATTAAGGTAAGGAGAGTCCAGTTCTTTTGTTACTTCACTGTATCTGAGATCATGTGTTTCCTAATAACTTCATCCAGAGTTCTGCAGTCTTTTTCAGCAAAATGCTGATGTTGCTGAAGATGAAATCAGAAGTTCTAGGGCCACAGTTCTTTGTGAAGTGAAACTTTAGAAAAGCAGTGGTTGAGGTGTCCCTAAAATTTTGTTGCTTTTCCATCTGCTGCTTCTGTCCTCTTCCTTTTCCCCCCTGCCCCAGTTCCTATTAAAATATGGTTGTTGTTGACTTGTATCCCTAATGATAAGCTATTTTATTAACTAAACTGTAGCCAAAACAAAAGGAGATGACCCCTGAAAAGAAAGTTAGCACTGCACTTGGGGCAGTCAGTGCTGTGCTGGAAGCAGCGTGATGATGATGCCATTTTGCGTGAGAGGATGAGCTGGAAGGCAGGATATTCTGCAGTGCTTCTCATTTTCACTTGTAGCTCTTCCAGATGCAGGGCTGGGGTGGGGCTGAAGGCTTAGCTCGTTTGCTGTGTATTCTCTGTGCCTTCTCTAGCTCATGGTAGTTCCTGTGCTGCTTTTGAGCGTGTAGCTGTAGTCAGAGTACTCAGTAGAAGGGCTTTCAGAGCCTTGTTTTTTACATGTTTCAACATATATTTTCTGCTTGGTGTGCTGATATTTATTAATAGATAACATTACTTGGTTTGAATACCCTTGTCCCTGTTGGAATTGGGTGTATATTGATGCACCAGTGAGTTAATTCACTTTGGTGACCAGACTGAAATATAAACAAAAGATGTGTTGGACCAAAAGCAAAATCAGATCAACAGCCTCATGTGAATCCTTAGCCTGCTCTGCAACTGGCCCTTGACAAGCTGTGCTCAGACCAGAGAAAACCAAAGGCCAGAAAAAAACAGGGATGTGACTGGTAAAGAGTGAGCTGTATTGGCAGAGCTCTCTTAGGAAGATTAGTCACCATCTGTTCACCCAAATCCTGCACCTGGCTCTGGACTGTGCCACTGTTCAACCAAGCGATGATCTTACTCAAAATGTTAAAGAATTGCAGGGTTAAGTAACAAGGCTCTACAGTGTCCCAAATGTTCTGCTTTCCTTTTAGTTTTGTAGTAGTCCCTGTGAAATAATTGCACATGGTACTGTGAAGTGTTCTTGTTCTGTATGTGTTTTTAACACAAAATTAAAGAGCACATTGGTCGTGAGATGGCAATACTGCTTTCATTTTAGTCTTTGAACTTCTCTTTCTGACGTCATATTGATGTTTGCATTAAGCAGCACATAGTGTACCATGGTTGACAATATGTTACTTTTCCTAGATAATTATTTTTGCAAAAGAAAACACCTGGAATATATATTACTGTGAGTAATTTGTTGTAGCTGTAGTCATGGTTAAGTCCTTCTGGTTCCCCTGATATCTGTTTAACATGGAGCTGATCCTGTTCTTTGCCTTTCCTGTGGAATGATACAGCAGTCTGTGGCACCCACCCAGTGATGGGTGAGATTAGCCTTTATTCTTAGTGAAACCTATGAAATCCCACTTGGAAAAGGGAACTTTAGTTGGGGTGACAGGAGAGGGAGTGCAGCAATGGTCAGTGACCCCCTCAAAAGCTCTGAGCAGAGGCTGAAGGGTGTGATAGAGTGAGGAGCAGCTGGCTGCTCATCTCCAGACCAGCAATAATTTCCAAGAGGTGAAAATACATTCTCATGCCACAAAAGCTTTGAAAGAATCAAAAATCCTAAATGTAGTCTAAACATTATAGTTTCCTCAATGTTTCTTTAGCATAGGGTTCATAATTTTTTAATGAAATGTAGAAGAAAAAGTCCATCACTACATCAGTGGTGTTTGTACTAAGTCTCATGTGGAACTTGAATCTCTCTGCCTGCCTTTGCATGCAGTAAGACAACTTTTAAGTGCTCTGATTAGTGCTGGCCTCTTGGCTTTGGCTGCTGCAGCAGTGCACAAGCAGATCATTCAGGTGAAGCTAAGTTAACTGTGCTAGAAACTGGATTGAGAAAGGGAGTTAGGAAATAGTTGTTTCCATTTGTGCTTTTCTGCATTATTCTTTGGAGATACCAGCTTTTCCAGCTAGCCACGTTTCTTTGGTCGTTTTCACAGAGTACTCTCCTGTGTTCATGTCTACTGAAAATACCTAAAAAATACCTAAAGCTCCATGTTACCAGCAGTGTGGACTTCAACATACCCCTTTTCAGACAGCTGACAGGTAATTGCTGGCTTCTTTTCTGCTAGCATTCAGCACTCCAGCTTCTCATTACTGCAGAGGAAAAAGTTAAGATGCTTCCCATGGGCTGTCCAAGGGCTTTCTAAGATGTGCATGTTAATATGTCAGTGCTGTCCTGCCAGTGGTACCTGCACTTCTTGAGCTCACAGTTCATTGTTTTCCCTGGAATTACAGACAGTAGAAGACTCAGGTATTAGGGGATCATAGGGCTAAGGCTGAGCATGTTCCTGGCTCAGAAAACAGGCAGGTGTCATACTCAGCAAACAAATGGACAGGGTGCAGGCAGCCCAGAGAGCATGTGTGCCATGAGGGTGGATGGGAAGGGCAGCATTTCCCAGGCAAGAATGTCTAAATTGCTGTGCCCTACTTATCCAACTGTGAGCTGGGTTAATGAAAGGGAGAGTTTAGACAGAGAAGTACTTTGGGTACATTGAGTGGAAGAAGAGATGTTTTCTTTTGTATCTGTACAGGTGGTCCTTTTGAAGCAAGCCAAAATAAGCTTCCTCACCTGGGTAACGGCCTGAATAGGTTGGCAGGGTGTGAATCCATTTTCAACGTGGCCAAAGAAAAGCATGACAGTTTGCCTGTGTACAGCCTTTAATTTATTTCTTTTTCTTAGCAAGTTTTTTCTTTGGCCATCTAGTTAGGCTGAGGCCTAATAATTTTTTTTTTCTTTTAACCGTAGGCAGTTCTAAAGTAGCAAAGTATTAATAGTGAAATATTGGTTTAGAAGAACACTAATGCACAGGAGATTCTACAGCAAACGAGGCAATGCTGTCAATGGTTCAGATTGTTCTTAATTACAATAATGGCATTATAGGAGCTGCAGTTGCTGTCGGGCACAAAAGAAGATAATGATAATGTCAGAGTGCTCAGAGTAAATGCAGTATAATGTATTGCAGTGCTGAATTCAAAAGATGATATGCCTAACTTGTCGTCAGAGTGCATGAAGAAGAAGAATGGTAAAAGGTCAGAACACTTTTTGTTCAGGGTTTTGGGGTTTGTGTTGGTTGTTTTTTTGTGGTTTTTTTTTCTTGTGGCCTATGCTTTCAGGCTTAAGAAGAAATGTCAGGTCTCATGTGTTTAAATGATGCATATTAATGTTATTAGAAGGTGCGATCACATCTGTCCTCCCTTCTTGGAATAAAGGAAATCACTCTTGCTTTGAGAAGGAAAGGAAATACCTATTGGTTCAGTAGCCTCATACCCTCAACACATATGATATTGATTCTATTAGAGTAAAAGAACATGAACAGAGTAGATTTGGCCCCAAGTCAGAATTTGCCCCAGTAGCCCCTGGAATTGTGTCCAGATCTATTTGATGTATGTGATCCCTGTTTTATAACAAGACCGAAAAAAATCCACTCTGAATTTTGGGCATGTTTCAAAGCTGGATTTGAATTTTATGGCTGGAGGCCAAATCTCAGCACTTGTAAACATTTTTAAGGCTGTATGCTGTGCACTCAAATTCATTAGTGTAGAGGAAGAGACTTTATTGTTCTCCTGCAAAGTAAAACACAGCAAAGCAGCCTGTGGTCTCAGATTCTTGTCACTGCTTTGTTACAATTCTCAATCTTAGGGAAGAAGAGATAATAAACTGGAAAATAGTGGTGGTGTTCCTCATTATACCACGAGTGCTCAGAGTGATTTGGTGTCTTGCATAACTCCTACAACCTCCTTGCAGTGGTGGGTTGGGTTGGAAAAAAGGAATCACCATCCAGTTGATTTGCATCTTTATTATTTTGTTCATTTTTAACCGACTTGAGCGAGTTGCTCGCAAGTGAAACGACTTATATAGAATCCAAATAAGTATTTTTCAGGAGCTGCTGTCTCGTGTGCAGAATGCCAGCGTGTAAGTAGGATTTCTCCTGCAGGTGCTGTGTAGGGCACAAGGTGGCTCCAGCTGACGAGGAAAGCTGGTGTGAGCTGAGGGAGTGCCAGGAATGAGCTGGGAGGAATCAGCCAGTGGTGTGTCAGAATGGAGTTCCAGGTTCCCTGTGTTGCAGGGCTCCTGCTGGGGATGTGCACTGGATCTTAATGGCCTTTAGGAGAAAACCCTGTCTAACCTCACAGTCGGACCAGGAAATTTAGATTGAGTTTTGTGTCTCGTAGTTCGTTTTAGAGGGAGTTTCCCCAGTGGATTTTATCAGACTTTCTTTTGTCCAAGGAAATAAGAACTCTGTTCAGAGCAGCATTCCTAGGGCAAGCTATGGAAATAAACAGAGTTGCTGTGTACAGTAAGAACACGAATGTAAAGGAAGCTGGGCAAAGGATAAAAACCAGAGATTGAAAGGTCCATGGGAAAACTTTGGGGTTGTTTCTTATCAAGCGAGTCATTAAAATTTAATGGGTAGAGGAGAGAACAGAATAAGTTAATAAGAAAATCCCACATTATAACCAAACAATAAAAAATGCTTTGTATGTCGTTGGTCTTGCGCTCTGTAACAACAGCATTTTTGTTTTCACAGTCACTTATGAGTGAATTGCTTGTCCATTTCTATTGCCAACATAACATTAGCTGCTGTTAGTCTGTCCCTACACAGAACGTCTTCATCTGAATGTTTCTAAACACCTGAGAAAAGGGGAAATGTTTGTTCTCTCCTCACCATCTGCTTGGGGCAACCGAGGCAGAAAAAGAGTCAATTGATTTACTCATGGGATCTTATGAAGAGTAAGAAGTGGAAGAGAGCAGTGGCCTCTTCATTTCAGTGTTTAGTCTTGCTCCATTAGATACCTTTGTGCCATCCAGTTTTTGTTGGCTTTTTTAATTCTCTGATGCATATCTTGTAGTTAAGACTTTTAAATGAAACTGAACTTTTAAATAATTTGGTTTGGTTTTTTTTATTATTTAACAACAACTCATCTGGTGTTTAATTTCTTTGTTTGTGTGAAGTAGGTAAAAGTTTCCTGGGGTCTGAATTTTTAAATTTGCTTTACATACAGTTGCAGCAGGCATTATATTAAATAAGTATATGAATAAATAGCATTTCTTAATGTGATCTTTGCTGCTGTACTATAGAAGAAATTTAAGCTGCTTTACTTGGTAACAATCTTTCTCAAAGTAATGTCAGGTGTTAAAACAAATTCATAAATCTAATTTGGCGGCATTATTTGTTTTAGAAGTCTTGAAACTTACAGTTTTCTTCTCTAACATCTAATGCTAAATACAGTGAAATAGATTAGATACCAGACTCACACAGAGTTAATGTTAAAATAATGCACCACTTGACTTAGTAGATTTTCTGTATTTTCAGTTTTTCCAAAGAAATTTTATCAAAAGTTAACTGTGGGCATGATTCTAATTAGTAACTCACCCATATCAGATCGAATCCCTTTGTTCTTCATTCAGACAGAACGCCCATAAGGTTCAAGAAAGTTTTGACTGAATAAGGAATACAACAAGTGGCTCTAGTTTTAGTACATATAGGGCCAGATTGTGGGTCAGGGCCAGCTCAAGTGTGCAGCTCCAGTGATTCCAGATCTTGTGCATAATAGGCAGATCCTTCACACTGTTAGGATGGTACTTTATTAACATGTCAAATACAGAAGGAAAAAAACGTGACAGTTTTATGGCTGCTCAGGATCTTACTAGCATGTCTTAATGTTTTGTGTTTCTGAACTGAAATTATGCAAATATGTCTTCGAAAACATTTCTCTGTTTTCACGAGAGAGTGAAGAAAATAGAAGTAATCAAAAATTGGTATTAAATACTCAAATAGTTTGGCCAATTAATAAATCTGCAGTTGCAGAATAGGAGGTCTGTGGGCTGGAGCTGGCTCTTAACTTAATGTTAACTTACATTTAATTAGCCAGACCAGATGGAAGCTGGCTAAGCTTTGCATGAAGGCTTGTGGGAAAGAGACATAATCTTCCATTTTGTCAAAGGAACTAATACCACAGATTAAAGGTCGGTGTTCTTTTCAGAATTTAAAGAGTGGATGCATAGTGTCTGACAGCAAGAACCAGCAAGGGCACTAACAAATTAGCTTAACCCCTAGATGACTAGTAGACAGGCTCTGCTTCATTTGATTCCCCAGTTCAAACCATCAGTCCCCAGTTTTGGTCATAAATCTCAGACAGATCAGAATGTCTGCAAATTTTATTCTTTTGTCAGGAAAGTAAGAGTCATATATAGGCAGTTAGCATGGATAGAGAGATGATATTCTGGGAAAGGTTTTCTTACCAAGGGAGTAAAAATTCATGCTGTTCAGATGCTAAGCACTGGGGATCAGTCTGACAAACCACTTAATTCCTTGCTTAACAATAAGCACGCAAGTAGACAAGTCAAGTAGACCAGTCAAGAAACCATTCATGTGCTCAAAGAGGTGCGTGCGTGGATCAAGTCAGAGTGCACAGAGCTTAAGGACTGCATCAGGCACATACTTTGTGAAGGCTTGAAAATGTAGTAGAAAGAGTGAACGGATCTGTCAGACTGAACCTTAAACGTAGCTGCAAGAAATCGCACATTTTTGAAAGTGAGGAAATTGCAGTCCATTAAAAACACACGAAAGAAAGAAAGGGGTTAGGTTTATGCTTATTGTTTGAGCATCTAGCCAGTCTTCGGGGTTACTTTCTAGTGGTTTCAGCAAGGTAGGAGAGAGTTCTTTCTGAAGTGTAGAATACTAACATGCATACCTAGAAATTGAGACAAACTTAGCATTGCCATGAACCATCAATTGCCACATTGCTTATGCAGAACATAAGGTAAGCCTCTGCAGTAGGTAATAATTATTATAACTTTGGTCTGCCATCTTTCCATATCTTATTTAGAGTGGAAATACTTGTGCAAAGGCTCACTTGGCAAAGGAAGTTGGGAAAAAAGCACCTGCTATTTAAATCAGGGTTATGCCTGATTTCATGTGCACGAATAGGGAATTAGACATCTGTTGGACTTTCCTGACTGGGATGCAGGGCCCTGGAGAGCTGGTAGGTGTCTTTTGAACACCCAAATACATAGTGGATGTAGGTGCCTCAATAGCTACTTAAGCTCCCACAATGTATAATCCCCTGCTAGTCACAATGTGTTTTTAAACGCTTGAAAACAAGCCTCTCAAAACATTCTGGAGCTTGCTTTTACTTGCCTAGTTTGTTGCCTGTGAACTTCCCCATAGTGGCCACTGTCCATTGGATGGTTGTATCATGTAAATGAAATCATGTGAATGAGATTGGGTCAGTTCTTATGAAGAGCAGAGTATTTTACAAATGCCAGTGAATAATCTGTGCTTGCTGACAGTCCCAGGAGAGAGAGCTAGGGACCTGAATGGGCATGAAAACTCTGCAACCTGCTTATGGTTGCCTTGTATAGATGGAGATTTGATATGCTGATGAGAGGAAATCTGTGCTGCTGTTTATTGTAGCATTTTTAGAGTGTGGAAAACACAAGATTCCAGCACCAGGCTCTGGAAAGGGCACAGATGAAAAAAATTAACTTTCGTGTGGAAAGCTTTTCTCCTGTATCAGCTGAACTGGAGCACATATAGATTTGGAATCCCACTGAGTACTTTGAAAGCTGTATTCACATGTATTTATGTTGATGTTTTCGTCTCTTTTCTCGTTTTTAAATAATTGCATCCTGGGGATGGAAGAAGAGTTATTTTACTAGTCACTATTTACTAGACCACATTTATCTGCAGTTACGAACTGGTGGCACTGGAGATACCACAGTTATTTTCCATTTTGAATTACTGACATATTTCAGATACCACTTAGTGACAAAATATTTGAAGGAAATGGTAAATTTAAACCCCATTGTAGTTGCAAATGATGAAATGAGCATTTACTCATCAAGCTCATTTCAGCCATTATAAACCCAGAGAAGTGCAGGGGCAGGCAGTGCACTTTTGGGAGAAGTGTAGGTAGTATGATGATATTGTTGCTGCTTTCCATGTCAAATAAAACTTAACAGTGGACATCTGGACTCAGCTCAGCTTCTCTGATAAATGCCCACTGCCTCTCGTGGAGATTATGGTACAGCCTGGTAGGATTTGTCCCACCAAGTACATCTGGGGGGAATCGTTAGCAGCAAAGGCATTCCTATACCTTAGATAAGTGTGTCAGAAATCTTCAGGTGGGGATCACACTCAGTTTTGTAAGGGCACGAGTGAAAAGTCTACTTTCATTAAACTCTGTTACAAAAAACTACTGTTGAAATCAGCAGAGTTTGGGAGCTGCCCTTTTCAGGGAAGTACTGTGCAGTATGAAACTTGCCAAAAACTAATGGATTGTTTGCAGGAAATTGGAAGTTAAAGTGCATGAGTCAGTCTACTTCAAGGCTGAACAGTTTCCACTGAACTTAAATAATGAATGCCAAGACCTAGAGACAGTACAATCAGCTGCAGAAGTTTTTCTTCATCCAGTTTCATCCAGGCACTGTAAAGGATTCTATGTTTAGCAGAGTCCTCCTTGTTTTTTAGTTCATCAGGCTTTAAAAGTGTTAGCATACATGGTTGTTACTGACATGCAAACCTTTGCAGAAGGTGCCGCATCCCAAGCATTTTTACTTTTGCTTCAAAGCAGTTACTACAGAGGATGGACTAGAATGTGCAGTTTTGGGGATTTCATCTGCAAAAAACAACCACCTACTTTTGTAATGTCAGTCTCCAGAAAAGGAGAGGATCATGGTTTTTTTACTCAGAAGTGATACATGTTGGCTTCACAAAGTCCACAGATCATTTGCTTGCTGGTGTGTACAAGGATTTATGAAATATATGAAACAGTGTCTTCAAGACAAAATAATTCTTAATAATTTTGCTTTGTGACAGATCTTATGCCCAGAGCATATTTGTGCAATACCACTTTTTACCAGAGTACTGAATGAATTTAACTCTTTGTAGGAATGCAAGAAAAGAATGAGGTGTTCCTGTATATGCACATGGCTTACATTTCCATAATGTGAGTTAGTTATTTGATGTCTGTGCATGTGAAGAGTGGTTGAGGGCATGCGTGGCCCAGTGAATTCCTGGCTAAGTCCTTTGCTCCCGCAGTGGGGGTCCTGTTCTCCAATTTGCCTCAAGAAGTTGAAGCTTCTGAACATTTCTGAGTTGGAGAATCACTGTGTGTACCAGAGCCTTGGGATTTCAGGTCTATGCAGGCAGTGTGAAGGGAGGTAGATGGTGTAGCTCCATCCATTTGCAGTTGCTCAGGACAGTGTGAGTGCTGGGCTACAAAGATCACTCTGTGCCTGGGGTCACAGAATCACCGGATGGCTGAGGTTGGAAGGGACCTCTGGAAATCATCTGGTCCAACCTCCCTGTCATGCAGGGTCACCTAGAGCTAGTGTGTCCAGGTGGCTTTTAAATATGGCCAAGGATGGAGACTCTACAACCTCTCAGGGCAACTTCTGCCAGTGTTTGGTCACCCTCACGGAAAAATGTTTGTCCTGCTGTTCAAATGGAATCTGCTGTGTTTTGGTTTGTGTCCATTACCTCTGGTCCAGTCAGAGGGCACCACTGAGCAGAGTCTATTTCTGCCTTTTTTTGGTCTCCCTCCAGATATTTGTGCCCACTGATGTGATCCCCCTGAGTCTTCTCTTCTCTAGGATAAACAGTCCCAGGTGTGTCAGCCTCTCCTCATGTGAGATGCTCTAGGCCATCAATCAGTTATTTAGAGTTTTGCTGCACTGACTCAATAGAACATTCTGTTGCCAAGTGTAGAAAGTTGCCCACCTAGAGCACGCCTCCTAAATAATGGCTACAGAGTCAGCTGTGCTAATTTCCAGGCATGGACCGGGGGAAATTCCTTCTCCTTTTACCCACAAAAGGTATTTATTTCCCCTGGAGGTTTCGTTGCAGAAGACCATAGAAAGGCCCCAGAGAAATCTTACTGTTTCAGGTCTTGAAATACAAGCTGAATTACACCCATGGGTATGATTATCTGATAGTTTTCTAATGTTTGTGATCTAAATAGGAATGTTAGAGTTTTGATTTCTTTTGCTAATTTAATATTTCACTTAATAAGCATTTTTTTATAAATAGAAGCTCTATCTCTCTCTTATATCTGCTACTTAACATGGAAACAGGCAAGTGAAGACCCCATCAGCTCAGCACATACTGGCCAGAGATGTGTGGCTGTAGAGAGACTGAGGCATATATGATGACTTTTCAGAATACTCTGCCAGCCTCCAACAGTTGGCAACTCTTTTTATGTACCTTTACTAAACCTCTCTCCAGGCAATTATTTTGAGGTGAACTTTCCCATTTTGCCTCTGACCATGTGAACTTTCTGACACCTTCAGTGTGCTCTATAAGGAGTTTCTCAGTTTTACCATAAGCTTTCCAAAGACCCATCCCTGAAGGCTGGCTGTATTTTCTAGAATATTGTTTTTTTAAGTGCACATTCCCTCGTCACCTTCTCTGCTGAATGATCAGGTGGTCCTGAGCATGACCAGGATTTTGGAAAATTCCAGCATTAATGCTGTTTCATTAGTCTTATAAGCTGACTGAGAGATGGAATCTCACTGTGATTATAACCCCTGGGTTGTCACTTCCCTTGAGCCAGTTCAGGTGTGTGCATGGCTGGGGAGTGTATGGGATCAGGAACTGACATGGGTTAGAACTAACCTTTCTTGGCTGGATGGTCAGTTTTAATCTGAAGCTCTTTCCTAGCATAATTTATCATAAGGCCATGTGAATACTTGTGCAAGAGATGAGGATCATGTGGGAGTGAGAATGATCAACAAGTTTGGGAACAAGGTGCAATTGCCCCTTTCAAAAGCTGTGGCCACGGCACAGGTTTGGATATTTAATTGTTGTGTGCCTCAGTTTCCAGAAATGTCAAGTGGAACAGCGACGGGGATTAAATTTGGAGGAACCTTTGAGCTTTCTAGATGAAAAATGTTAAGGGTTATTAAGTGTGAATGTGGTGAAAGGCTTAGCAGACAGGTGTGGCTTAAAGAAATGGTTTGAAATCCAGTAATTTAGTTCTAGGTTTAATTGAAAATTGTAATCCCAGCAATTGGTGCCAGTGTCTTCTAGGATTTAAATCCAGGGCACTGAAGCATGTAATTGAAGGCTTTGCAGAACAGTATTAGTGCATATACGCTTATCACTCAGCACGTGTTACCATTATTCCTGTGGAATGCTCCTAATTAAAATCCAGGAGTTGCTTACAGTGCATTTGATGCTCACCATCCAGGGCACTCAGTCAAGTTAGCAGCAAAATAAATGTAAAGGAATGCTTTTTCTCGGAGCTACGATATAATTGGCAGATGCTTTTGTAACTGATGTTGTCATTAACATAGGGGAGGTTTTGGCAAGAGGCTCCTTGTGGATCGAATGGTTTCTGTTTTCGTTTTTTCACATCCTAATATTAGCTTAAGTAGGAGGAAAGGGATTTGCAGTTGGTACATCAGAAAACAGGATGCTTTTGCAGCAAAATAGCCATTAGGGCATGCCTGGTTTAGACATTGTACTCTGCCATCTCATACTGCAAGGCTTGATTTATTTTGGAAGAGTTACACCCAGTAAATCTCAAAATCTCTTGCTCTGTTTTTGAAGGGGGTGAACACACACCAAAATAAGTATTTTGTAACATGATACTGCTTCTTTTTTAAATTTTATGTTGTTTTTTTTGTGGCCTGGTGTATAGTTGGTGCTCAGTAGATAGGGTTAATTGTTTCAGTGTGAGCAACCAAAGTTTTAAACATGAATTCTAACTTTTGACCCTGTTAATCATAAAACTGCCTGACCTGTCTCACTTACTGTAAAACCACTTTTTTTTTCCAAATTGATGAGTCATGACCATATATTAAATACAATTTCTTCCAAAATTAAAAAAAAAAAAGCCCTGCTTGCATCTTAAAATGATTTTGTAAGCTAAGAATTCAGGATGTTTGTCAGTACATATTGCAGTGGGCTTATGATATAATAGCTTCAATGAAAATTAGATCTAAATTAGAGTAGATTTTGAAAAAAATAAAAAAAAAAGGTTGTGGGCACACGTTTCTGGGAGTGGCTGGAAGAACTTAGTGTGGGGAAGGTTCATCCCTGTGTGTGCTCTACCTAGAAACCAGATAGGGTGATGGTTCTCATTAGCACAAGATGCAGAATTTAAAGCAAGGAACCGCTGAATGCGAAAATTAATTTTTGTGTTTACACAAAAAGAAAAAATCCAACTATGCTCTAATTCATTTTCTTTGCTTCGCCTTCCAAAAATATTTTTAGAAATTAAATAAAAAGCATTGAAGTATTTCAGCAACCGCTTGGTCGCAGGGGCTTTTTGTTTTGTTTTGGATTTTTTTTTTTGGTGTTTTGTTTTGTTTTTTTATAATGCTATTAAAACTTCTTTGGAGGATAACAGCCCCCTTGAGGCCCAAAGCCCTGCCCTCTGTTACAGCCAGCGCTTCCAGGGCTTTTTAACCCGCTCTGTGCACAGAAATCCCAGGGTGGAGAAATCACGGCGCTGAGCGAACGCTGAGCAAAGACCCATGACAGGATTTAATCCTTTCTCTTGCCCAGTTCAAAAACAAGTGTGCTTTGAGCTGTGCAGCCTTTTTCAAAGTGTCAGAATATTTAACTCCTCTGTGTCTGTGGAGCTGCTCTGTGTTCAGGGTGTGAGCTCGCTGCCCCAGTGTGTCCCAGAGCACTTCTGGGGACTGCAGGGAGCCCTGGCACTGCTGCCCATGGGCTGGGATTCCACTGGGAATGGGTGGGTGGGTGGGTGGGCAAACTGAGCCTCATCCTCTGGATT